>NNCF01128870.1:917771-987822 GCA_002313205.1 Laupala kohalensis | reverse complement strand
TATATATATATATATATATATATATATATATATATATATATATATATATATATATAAGCACAATTTAACATGAACCCTTCTCCGAGTAAATGAAGAATAACTTGATTATTTTAATAAAGCAACTATTTTCGAAGGAATACAATATAAAATAATATTTTTTTAATTTTTACATAGTATTTAAATTTCAAACTAATTCCCTACAAAAAATTATTGATTCAATAATATAAGAATAGAGATAATAACAGAACACATATACATGTTTATATTTTCAGCATTGTCAATATTGTGCAAAGAATTTTAATTTATTTGAGTGAAACCGTGTATTTACCATTTCAGTGTATTAGGATGCATTCTTTAAGGTTGAATGAATTTGAAGCTGTTATGCTTTACATTCCCACCGCTTTCTTAAATTGTACGATACTGTCGATAAATTCGTGATCGTTAAACACATTCTTCTGCAGCGTGAGCCATCTTTTATATTCTGATAGAGAAATTTTGTTAATTTAGAACCAATACGCGGTCAGTTCTTATACGACAGTTATAAATTCTCGTCTCATTTATCGTCCCCTTATCCTCATAACACAAATCCTTTGACTCAGTCAACAGATTCGAAGTATTTTGACAGAATTATCCCCTGCTTGATCATCACTGAATTAATATCTGCCTCTCTTTTTCAAGAATGCTCTCTCCTCCAATTCCGGTCCTTACCACAAACGCGTCACACATGCCAATGTAGGCCACACAAATCCACTCCTACTGTCTCTGATGTATTTTAGAGCAATTTATGAGTGAGGATATTAGCTATTTGAATAAGTGCTTCGAGATTTCCTGAGAGAAGAAAGCTGGAGCTGCCTCTGGAGATACACGCAGGCAGGGGATAACCAATCAGAGAACTGTCACCGGTGGCCCGTAAATAAGCAGGGCGGTTGAGGAGATGCAGCCTGCAGGGGAGGGACGAGTGGGCGGCTGGCAGAGCGTTGGCAGCCATCTCGAAGGGAGGGTGGTCTACAGAACACCGAAGGGACGATCGGATATAGGTTAAACTTGCGTATGTACAGATGTCCATATTATGTGTGACAGCTTGGAACGGGGTCAGATGGAGTTGAACATACGAAAAGGAATAAACTAAAGAGTGGAGGGAGGGAACGCGTCAAAAGAAGTAAGCGGGAAGTGGCAGGAGCGGAAGAGCACACTAAGAAATATAGGAAGAAAAGCTGGGAGGTGGAGACGTGTGCCTGAAGAAGAATAGGTGGGTTTCTGGACAGCAAACGGACCCTTCTCATCTTAGGAACAATTTGCTCTCAGCAGTCGGCACAAGAAAGGGGCATCGAACCGCACACGCGACCGCAGTGGCGCCTGGAGGGCGCGACTGCGGACGGTGGTGGAGGAACTGTTGCGGTGACGCGGAGGCCCAGGAGAGACACGATTTCCGAGCAGTAAATGAATTAACGCGGGAGAAAGAGGGGCAGAGTTCCACTGGAAAGATCCAAGAATTTTTGTGTGAAGCAGTTTCGAAGAAAAATAAACCGTAAAAAAGTCGGAAAGTAGTTTCGGCATGTTTGACGCAGTATGCATAACAAGGTGGTGCACGAGCGCAATAGAGCACACAAAGGTCAAACTTTCAGACAAGGCGCGGACCTAATCCAACGGACGACCGTCATAAAAGTCCCCTTTCGGCGCCCGAAATTTGGTGGCCGTTGGCGCGGTTGCTGTCTCCTAAAAAAATAATTTCCGAGGCTGGTCGTGGGGGTGGCGACTGGCGGGAGGCATACTGCAGAGGAGAGGAGGCGGTGCGGCGCCAACGGTGAGGGCGGTGGAGACGAGAGAGGTGGCGGCGCGGACCGAGGCGCGTGAAGCGACGCAGGTAGGCGGCACTTTGAGGTGGTGCGGCACGGCGCAACTATTCATTTGGAAAGGGGATGAAAGTTCGTAAACCGCCGGGCGCAGGTCGGCATGAGCGGGGAGCGTCCGAGGGATATGGGAGACGTGTCGGCACCCCGCCCCCGAGGCTCCTCCTCCCCTAGGCTGCGGTGCCGCCCCACACCGCCGCCGCCATCTCCTCCAAGTCGCCCCATGCCCGGCTGCGGCCGCTCGGAGGCGGCGCGCGCAGAGTGGCGCATGGCACGCTAACCACAGGGCACGCAGCCGCCGCTCCGCCGCCCCATAGGGCCTCCACGAGGTCGCCCTCAGGGCCCGTGTCACGCTGCAGCTCGTCGCTCCACAACAGGCGGGCGACGCCGCCGCTGTTTGCATTCTCATCCGAGGTACGTGCACCGCCACCACCGTCCGCGCTTCTCTCAAGCTCGAGAGAGCGCAAACGAGCCAGTCGACTTTTCGAAGAAAGAAAAGAGAAAAAAATGAAGAACAGCTCGGAAGGCGGGAAAAGAATTCCCTTGCTGACGGGTTTTCGGGATCTTCAGAGAGCCACCATTTCCATTCCATGTTGACTCTGGACAGCGCGGGTCCCGCATCGGCGCCTAGCGCGGCCACCGCCGTCGCTGCTGTGCGCGTGGAGGCGGGGGCGGCAGAGGTGGCGTAGGGAATGCCGCGAACAGGTTCCCACATCGTGCAGGGGATGGCAGGAGAGGGTTGCGACCGAACGTCTTCGGAGTCGGGGGCCGCCCCGCTGCCTGTCGACGGGTTCTCCAGAGAGCGGCAGGGAGGTAAACAACAAGTTGAAAAATGTTCGCGGCACCCGCATAAAAAGCAGAGCAGCGATGGTGGTTGCAAAGGCGACGGGCTGTCCTTAATCGTGGGGTTGCGAGGCCATAGCAGCACATCCGCTAGGTGACCGGAGCGTGTAGACGCCGTTTTCTGAGGCGTACTTCCACTTCGTCCCTTTCACTCCAAAACCGCACCATCCCCCGCGCGTAACCATATCTTCCGCCTTCATTGCGATTGATATTGCTCTCGGGGTTTTTGCGTGAGTAATTACGTAAAGAAGTATTTACTTTCCGATGGCCAATTGCCATTATTTTGCAAGACAGAGACGTCTACGTGGTTCGGAGAAATGAAATGAGTTTTCGGCATTTGGAATATAAGGGAAAATTTATTTTCACTCAATATTAAATAATACAAGGCGTATCTGAAGCACTCAAATGCGTTTGCGTTCCATTGATTCTTCTCCGTGCAATTGGACGTCTCATAACTGTACATCTTATAAATATGAGGATTCTGAGTGTACCACATGTTTCCAGGGCCTCATTAGTACCTGCCACACTGCCACAACAATACTTTACAATACTGTCACTCAGCGGTTACTTCGAAGACAAGATTCAGTAACGGTGCAGTAATAATTTCAAAACAACATATTCTTGCTATTTTCATGATTCCTCCCAAGTGTACTCTCAAGGACGAACATGGAGTGAACAATAATGTTCTCGATCTATGGAAAGCGGTAAAAATTTATTAGAGTAGGTACTACATTGCTTAGTTATCGTCACCAAAATCCAATTCCCTGGCGATGGTAGAAAAACGGGTAGCGCAAAGATGTTGCGAGCGTGATCTACCATTAATTTCGTTCACATCCTCACCTCCACATCATTCATCATCTTTCTTGTATTCAGCGTGATATCATGGAACAGAGCGAATGGTTCTGGAACCGTAAATTAACTCGAACCAGCCAACCATACCATCAGCCCCGTATACGTTGAAGATAAGGTTGAAAAGAACAGTTTCCAATGACCTCTCTATTCAATAAAAAGTAACAGTACCGTGATTAATATCCTCAACCCGAGAAAACGATTGGTTCTCCAACTCGGAATTGTTTCCATTTCCTACCTTCAAAGGATCCCTACTTAAAATGACACTTCTTCTAAAACACCCATAATATTCGACCGAACCCTCTCTTCGAGATTGTCAGAGAAATGATACTTGAGGCAACGAATTGGAAGAGATAATTTGTCTCGTAACTCACCATTCCTTTCTTTTTTTCCGAAGCAATGTTCCACAGAAGAGGGCGTTGATATATGCAGAAAACTGACGAGATGCACATAAACTGAGAACGAACTACTGCTGTATGATGAGAAACACGAAGAGAATTCTTCGCGGATGAAATGACAACAATCGAAAAAGAAAAAGTAAGGAGAATCGCAAAAGTAATTGATTACGTAATTATTGACAGAAAAAAAGTGAAACAAATAGCTAGATTATGAGCCAGTGCGATAGATGGGGGATAAGATAAGCAAGAGGGTTGTGGTATGAAGAGATCAGAGGCGATAAATTATGCAACCTGCAAAGACATTTCCTGCATGTTCCTCCTTTATCGGAGGACCATTGCCTCAATTTCCATTGGATCACCGATTCCCCGAGGTAACTCAGTGAATGGCACAACAGTAGAGGAAAAATATCTCAAGGTGTGATTGCCCCGGAGTTATTCCGGTTTGAAGAATAAGAAATGAACTATGTTACCACAGATGTTTCGGAAAGATTCGGGTTTCTGGATATTTTTTCCTAGAGAAGTGTCAAAAAAGTAATATTGCAATAAACCTTGTAGCAAATAATATTTTCTTTCTTTTTCTGCATTTAATAAATTTTAAAGGTTACCTATGAGAGACTTATGTCTGAAATACTTGAGATTGAATAAAATCAAAATGTTAGTAGTTCCAAAAGTCACTTTAGTTAATCAACTATCATCGATAGTTCCAGAAGACCGAAACGATGCAATTAAATAAATTGTTCCTATTTCCTTTCAGATATAGTCAAACATTTTTAGTCTTGAAGTTTCAAAAAAGTCCATGCATTTAAGGAGAATGCTTCACGGAAATTAATTTTATCGAGAAATTATTGTGAATGATGTACAATCTTTTTCATGTTATCATATTACGAGATAAGAAATATATAATACAGGTAGAGAGGAAAATAATACAATCGGTTTGGAATAAGTCAAATAATTTGACAGGATAATTTCATAAATATATGGCGTATTTAAGGGCCAAATTCTTCACGTGTAAATAATGCAAAAGAAAAACTGGATGTCATGATTCATCGATGTTACGTTATGTTGGAAGTATGCAGACTTTACAATTAATGCAGCTCTCACGTCAGAAAACTGAGTGACGTGGATGGTGGCAGCGACGGTAGCAGTGTGAAGGCATTGATAAACATTGATACGTGGGTGGGTTGGAACGAGAATACGAAGCACGCGCTTGACCCCTTATCGGCGCTGAGCAGAAGGGTGCGGCGCATAGGCTCCACAGGCACCGCCCTCCTTGCCGCTCGTCCTTCTCATCGTACATGAAATGTTCTTGATATTCGCCCCACCCCGCACGAGGTCGCAGACAGGCGCGTGCCAGGCGCGTGCCAGGCACGCCTTCCGATCCTTGGTATCACAAACTCCTCAGGAACATTCGGCGCTGATGTAGAATCTAGCGCATTTGAGTCACTGTCAGGAGGAAATAATTTTAACCACTTACTTCGGAAAATGTAATTTTTCAGGTATTTATTGCGATATTAAAGATTTGAGATATTAAGTTAATGAGGTTGAAGTCTGGAAATCACGTCTTGAAAGAAATGTTAAAACTTTAAAATCTAACATTTTTTAATTAATTTAATGTCTTAGGTGAGGTTCGGGCCATGAGGCCTGTTCTTCCATCTAACCGTGGCTTGGGTAAAGGGATTGGGAAAGAGCGATTTTGGGTTGACCGGGAAATTATGGTACCGAACCGACATATGTGTGGAGCAGGTGAGGGAAACTCCAACTGAAAAGCCACAGTTCGGTCGAACAGCGTTTGCACCCGCGCTCTACCGCTCAGGGAAGACGTTACCACTAGACCGCCGCCGTCAGTATGTCCTTAAGAAAATATCAATGAAAAATTAGAGCACGTTTTCTTATTCGAAGACAGTAAATAAAAGTAATTACAGAAATCGAAATACAAGTTTTCAGTCATACAAATCGTATAGAATTCGACTGAAAATGTCCGAAATTACCCGGAATGAAATGATAAAAAAATGTTCTCCACTTTCTTGTCCCGAGAATTTCCGTCAATATTCGCGCGGGTTCAACCATAGTTCGTGTTCCCGTCTCGAGCCAATCACCTAAGCACGCGTACGTCTCTCAGCTGCAACCTTCTTCGTCTCCGTCCTTTCCCCTCCTGCCCTGACGGCCGCCGGCGTTGCTCTCCGCGCGATGAAATGCGTACGCTGGTGCACGATCCTCGTCCCGCGTCTGTCTGCACGAGCGCACGTCCCAGTGCGCAGCGACGTCACGCGACAGGGAGCAACGCTGTGCGGAGAAGTCTTTACACGAACAAGCGCAAGATCCTCGTTAAGGTCAGAAATGATCCTGGCTTAAAAATCCGGACTGACATGAAGTGGCAGGAAATGGAATAAAATCGATTATATCAAACTGCTTCACCTCAATTACATAGAGCACAATTATTATTATATAATATATTAATATATAATATATATTATTATTCTATATTATATTATTATATATTATATTATATATTATATTATTATATTATATATTATTATATATATTATTATATAACATATTAATAAATATTAAGGCAATATGAGCGACCTGTGTTTGAATGTCCTGAATTTAAAAAGATGTACGAATAAACTACTATCTTTCGACTCGTCTAAAAATATTTGAATCTTGCGGAGCTCACATTTGAATAAATCCATCTTGTATTGGCTGTTAGAGATAAAGCCCCTGAAGAGATGGTTTGAAAAACAGGAAAAAGAGAGGAGACGAAAAATTTGCGGGAGAATACAATGCTTGCCTTAACAAATTACAAAGAATATATTTAGTATAACAAAGTTGACTCCAAAATTTTGGATCTATCTTTAAGGGGATCTTTATATACCATAAATAATTTAATTATGTTGTATTTTGTGTTATAACACAGTATAGTTATAAAATAAAATGCGAATTGTAATTACTGTTCTGAGAATTAAATGTTACGAGGTTGATCGATTTCTTTTCTTTTAATAATGAGGTGAAAACCTCTGAATCTCATAAAAGTGACCATGATTGTCATAGTTTGAAATGAAAATAAACTTTAAAAATATGGAACGAATCGATAACAAGTAGTGGAGGGAGACATTTCGGAATGAAAGAAAAACAAAGAAAGGAAAGGAAAACAGACGGAAGCATTCAAGCTATGTTCCTTCGATAACACGAGAACGTATTTATGGATCAACACTAGACTTCAGAATCGATCAATTGCATTTGGTAAAGAACAGTTCGTGAAGACATTTACTTGATGTACACAATCTCCAGTTTAAAAAAATGATATTTCTAATTATTATATCATTATGAACTCCAAGAATTGTTCTTTCATCTAAACAGAATCGTTTTCTTTCTTAAAAGTACTGATGAAATTTTATCCAAACCGGAACTTGGACATGTTACAAGTGTATCTCTTGGAAACATCATTCTTGGGATTAGCTAAACATTCGACTAAATATTATATTGCTTGTTATTTGTGACGTAATCTGACTATATAATTCACGTTTTAATTTTTTACTGGAGGAAACTAGATTTCCCTTTGTTACGAGAATTATCTTTCAATTGGAATTCCTTTAATATTTATTTCAAAAATAACAATTTCAAACGAAATACCCTTATTTTTTTTCTAATTTTCTCGTCAAAAAATAAAGGAATATCCATTTAAACCATTAGGTTTAAAAGTTGACCAACATCTGATTCAGTGATAGTGTTAATGAATAGTGATTCGGTTAGTCCCAAAGAACATATTTCCTAACAACTTTCCTAAACGTTAGGCGTTCTCTTGGTGGCCCGCTCTTGCATTTATTACAAATTCATTAATATTTAAATGGATCTCAACATTGAACATACATACCTGTCCGGTGAACTCGCTCCAAACATATCAAGTCGAAGTCTTGACACTATCAATTACGCAAATCAGTTAACAACAGTGGAATGAATCTCCAGCCCAGAAACGAAGTGAAACATACAATTGGTAGTACACGTAACTAAATTTCAAATAATCAAATCTACATTTATATTACCATTTAAGTATAATGGCTACGCATGTCAAGGGGGAATCATAAGCGCAGAATGGTACCTTGCGCGCTCGAGTAATATAGTACGAACCTACGAGACTTTACGGGCATCAACCAATGCGTAGGTAGGGAAGTGGAGAGCTCCTGGCCTTCGAGTGGGAACCGGTCCAATCGTCAAGCGCCCGGCCGCAAAGAGACGCGCACTGAAAACACTCGACGACCCTCTGTTCCAAGGAGTCCGCCCCCGCAATACGAGGTGGAGATTTCTTCAAAAGACCAACACTCCTACAGATTTCTACTGAGATGTAGTTTATTTTAGTCACGTTGGCTATTGTACGGAATCGCGATATTTTGTAATATTATCTTGTAATTAATATATTTTGTATTTTATTTAATAACATATATCACGCACGTATTCGACCTTCAGCCGTCATCCTAATTAAGTTTTTTTCTGGGTTTTCTGATCCTCAGTTGCTTAATGTTAATGCCGGAATGATCCCTAGTTCGATACCATAGAGTAGAATAATTATGCAGACCTCATATTTTCGTGATAAAATTTATGTATAAGTTAATGAATTTATGTATGTGTCGTAATTTACATATTTATATTATTATATATTTATTGGCGGTGGTAAGGCGGAAGAGCAGGTCTGATGGCTTGAGCCTAACTACAAAATAATCCAGATTATTATTATTATTATTATTATTATTATTATTATTATTTTATTTTATTTCATTAATACATCTCAGCTTCTGCTGGTATAAATAAGGTACGGATACAAATCAAGCACACTTATTTACTCTTGGCTAAAGAATTTACGCACTATTCGTGTCGTATTCAAAATAGCTGCCTTCTGGAGAAGAATATACACTTCTCTCCTTATACCGAGGATCTTGAGACTCTCATGTAGGGCTTTAGGGATCACACCAGTTGTCGACAACACAATTGGTACAACATACACCTTACTAAACTTCCACATCTTTTGAATTTCATTATTATTATTATTATTATTATTATTATTATTATTATTATTATTATTAGTAGTAGTAGTAGTAGTAGTAGTAGTATTAGTATTACAATCATTTGTCAAAATGTGAAATATCACTTTCCAGATGAAATTATATCATATTGATATTTAATTATTTGAAAAAGAAAAAATTGTTCCTAGTAATCTCGGTGAATTTTGCACAAATTTCAAATGTGTATTTCTAAATTATTTTTGCTAAATGAAAGTTTGATAATAGTGTAGAATCATTAGTGTATACGAATACAGTGTGTTAACGGGAGATAGAAAGCAATTACGTGGTGAATTGTTTTATCTTTTTAAACTGATCTAGAACTTTATAGCACATGAAGTATGTCGATAAAAGTACCGTAAAATCCCAGAACATTGCCGTTTATACAAAAATAACTGTAAATTTATTCTTTTTCTAATATTGTGTTCGTGCATTATTTTGCTAAAAATTACACGGAAAATATTTTTGCCTCCGTCGTGTTTTCAGCATTTAAAACAACATTTATATTTCACTGTTGTTATAATATTAGTTTTTTTCATGTTAAAATCGTTAAATAAACCAAATTACACGATTAAATCAACATTATGATTGAGATGCAGAAGTAAACAAATATTTTTCACCTCAACTTAAAAAATTTACGATACGCTATCGAATGCAATGTCAAGTATATTATCTGAGTCTTCATTTTAAGGATCATTCTTCGACGTAGTGCAAATGCTTCCAAGGGATTTTTGGCCGACGGAAAACTAAAGCAGTCCAATTCAACGAGGCTCTCGTGGCCTCCTTGCCGCTCCTCCCCTGAATCACTGCTCCGCACACACCTCCGAGATCGGTCGCCGTGTATTGAGTTAATCTTGCCTCTATGCAGCCTTCCCTGTGCAAATATTTACTTGCGCATATGCAAACAATCAGCCGAAGAAGCGATGTATGTCGCAGCGATTGTGTTTCCGCAGGGCTATTTATCGTGATAACACGCCGTTTCGTCATGTCCATCCTAAATTACTTGACAAGCACCTGAACGCACACACAGTCCCTAATGAACAGCGCAAGTGAACCAAGGCCCTTCGAACATCCGAGAGCGGCGGCAAACACACCTGGCCGCAGAGCGGACACCGCTCTCCGCGTGGTCTTCCACCGCCCTCAGTTGCACAGCAGCGACTCCTTCACACATGTCACTGAATTAGGCAGGGTTCAGATTTTCTTTAAAAATAAACTTTTCAAATTTTGATGAAACACCCTCCCATATTTTTTTAGATATTAAAAGAAACTCACATAAAAATTCAGATTTTGAAAACAAAATTACGTTATAACTGCTCTCTTAAAAAATTACTAAACCAAAAAAACTTTTGTTATTACTGATCTCGAATTTTTACTGAAAATAATATCTACGATTTATTTTGGAATGATAGATGATTACATTACATATTTATTAAATAGATTATTTCATAAGTATTAAATCTGCTACTGCCCTTGAGTCCTTGAACGGAATTGATGGGATGGTCCCTTGCTTGTTTCCGAAGAGTAACTTCGTTTTTTTATCCTCCTCGTGGTCATATGCAGTTCACAACTTATTTTTTTAAACAAAGTTCTGAAACTGAAATTTTTAAAGAACTTTTATTTCAAGACATAGAACAATATGTGCGCCTTATCCAAATTTCAAAAGTTGAATTTTTTTAGAACCATCCTAGTAAGTAAGTCGAACCTGAACACTCCGTGTATTAACCTGCCGTTGGAGGATGTATGGTAAAAAATGTAGACCCACTTCCAGTTATTATGTTCATTTCTTTTAACGTTTAAAAGCATATCATTCGTGATTGGAATTGCGAGTTAGAGGGGATTGGCTCCCTGAATCCCTCACGTCGTACGTCACTGACCGTTGTCTCAAACTTGAATTGATTGATGTCAGCAGTTATTTTTCATTGTGGCTTGTGTTTATGTTTTGCTTACAAATACTCAACATCCCCAATCACGCATTATACGATGAAATCGTTCATTTGAATTAGGTGTTGAAAATCTGATTTTTGTTTGCCTTAGCACGTAATTTCAAATCATCTTAGTGAAGCTAACAATACTTATGGAAAATTTAAATGATATAAAAAAGAAATAGAGAATATCGTGTGAGTGGAATCAATATGATATAGCCATTAATGAGTTTGATTCGAAGATAACCATCAGTTTCAATACGTGTTTTGTAAGTTCGATGACCGATTAAAAGCAACCTATTAAAAAATAATGTTACTATAATAGTTATACCGCGAAAGAGTTCATCAAAATTACAAAAATCGTATACATCGTTTCAAAAATTCAAACTTCGAGTTTCTTTATTTTTCTTGGTGTTTTCCAGTCTTCTCTCGGTGGGATAAGGATAAAATTTGCGATGTGGATTAAGTAAGTTTTTTCCAGTTGCACACCACACCAACCAGATATGTATATACGTAAAGTACGGCGTAAATGTGAGGGTACGGCGTAAGTGTAGTCAGGCGATAAATTGAACGAAATAAATCGCGACATAGCTTACTGGAGCACACACGTTTTACTATCATCAATAGACCTCGTGCCATAATTTGAAGACTACCACATAAATAGTAGTTTCGGAAGTAGGAGATTGGAAATATTCAACTATTCCGTATTAAATACATTTCCAAAAAGAGATACGCTAGAAAGCATTCTTTTTTATCTTGGTCAAACAAGGAGAGGGTTCAAAACTAAAAAACAGGAGCACAAAGGAAATTTAAATAGAATAGAACAAAGTGTGGTAACGTATGTATTCGTTCGGCATATCGATGGGGAGACTACTCAAGGCAGTGTTCCATCGCCGTTTACTCCGCGCGTTCTGGCCTTTTGGCTTTAAGAAGCTGTGGTGATGAGAGTTGATGTGCAAATGAGATGAGGGATGAATGGTGATGAGTGAATGTCTTGGTGGAATGATAGACAGGGGAAACGGGAGAATCCCGAGAAAACCTGCCGCGAACACCGCTTCGCAGAGTGGTAACATTTTATGGACACTGATCACTCGATGGATTGGGGTAACACTTTTATACTGGACAAAGAAGTTAATTATTACAAAAGTTGCGTAAGTAAAATGATGTTCATAAAAACATTTATGAGTGTTTAAATTTAGACGCCAATACAGAAACATATCGAATATTTTGAAAATAATTTTTTTTAATGATTGTTTTTTGTTAACATATTTCATGTCAATATTAACGTTTATTATGTTCAATAGTTTTATTAATATGTGAATATTTGTTGTTACAATTCGTTACACCTGATGAAGGCTCAAATCTGGCGTCGAACGTTCCGTATCACAATAAATATTGTATATCGTGCTGAGAAAATCGTACGATACATTTTACTTTTCTTGCTTATATAATGGACATAAAATAGTAGAATTGCTTTTCAACGCACGTAAACCGCAGTAGTTTTTCCTTTGCTTCCAGTAAGCTCTGTCACAAGTTAACGCCTTCCTCAACAATACTAGAAAATAATAATTCTTTCCTTAATGGACAACTTAGAGGCACTGAGCGGACGCTGACTCACTTCACCAGTTCTCAACTCCAACGTTGTAGTTTCGAGAGTCACAGTAAAAGTATATACGGCGATTCACAGTTGGATTTTATGTCTTTTCCTCCGATATTTGAGAAATTCTCGTTCAGAACTTGTGGCGTGGTAGGTTGGCAACGTGCCAAGTTCATAATGCTGTGAACAATAAAAGAATACACGATGTGTCTCAAGTGTTCGATTACGAGGTGATGAATGTTTTTGTGGCATTTGCTGTAACATATTACAGTTTTGAGGATAGCCACAGAATTTTCTTTTTGTGAAACACGTTCTTGGCAACTGTCCAAAAGATACGTTCAATATCTAGTAGGATGTATGCTTGCCGAGAAAACCAGTGGCACTTTCCAGAGACATTCCAATCTTCTTGTGACGGCAGCGTGTGTAAAATGAATTCAATGGAAATCCGATACAAGAGGTGATGAAACATGGGTTCGAAAATGGACCTCACAGCTTGTTGGAAAGAGTAAACGAAACGCAAGGTATAATATAATCTACCTCATATTACTTTTTCATGTCCATTAATCTCATACACATCCGTCACATTATGTATTAAAACATGCAAGTAAATTAAATCGGTAATGAATGACTTGTTTGCTTTTGACAGCGCTCTCATTCGATACGTATTAATGGACCAGTAGAACCACTCTCTACCTTTTGTAGATAATAACTAAATTACGAAGCTCTCATAACCCATATTGATACACGAGCAACTTTATCAAAATATGTCCAGGAGCTTAACTGTTCAACTAAGGTTTCAACACTAATATTTCTTTTTGAGAGAAAACAATGCGTGCTTGCGTTCCGAATGAGTAATTTAACTCTAAATGAAGTTGCCACGAAGGAAACGTGGAAAGGAGTCTGGAAAGCAACTGAATCGGAGCGGGCAAGATCCGGATCCCAATGGGTCCGCCACGATTTACAACTCTCGAGATTCAAAGGATTTACGAGGAATCGCGATACGGCACGAGATAGAATGCCTGTCGTTCGATTGGGGCGCGCCTCTGCGCTCCGTGGATCGGCGATCGTAATGCGCTCCTGCCGTCTTCCCTGCCCATCGCTTCCCCTGCCTTTCTCTTCATTTACCGCCTCCTTCCTCGTATTTCTACATCCATTTGTTTACTCAAGCTAGTCACATCACTTCAGATGACGTGTTACTTATCGGGATTACTTTTCTTGCAACTCCTGCTGATTCTGTTCCTCCCTTTTTAAGATTTACCTACTCCTCAACGATCCCTTGCCATTGACAGTGGTAGTCCCTCAAATCACGATATTTGGCCATTTCACCCGCCCTCATACATTTTGTCGAATATTCATCCCCTTGCACTAATCGTACCCTCGTCTCCTCACTGTTTTTGTCCTTCGAGTATATCGTGTGCTCGTGGGTCTGCTTACCCTATGCAGCAACTGCCCCCTCCTCCGCAGCCGCAACGTCCTGTAATAACACGGTGCCTCCAGCCGGCGACCTGAGCGCGCGCCCATGTAAACACGAACAATTTATGTCAGTGATTAAACTAGGGGATATTTTCATTCGTTTAATAAGACTGCCGTCTCCGCGTGCACGGCGCCGAATTTGTGGGCGGTTCGCTGGAGTGGGAGAAAACATGGCGGGTCGGAGGGGTGAGGGGAGCATGTCCGCGGGCGTCGAAGCTGGAAACGGCGCTGTCACCCGCTGCGTCACCGCCATTCCTTCCGTCGACGACTTCGGAGAAAGTCTGACTGACAGTGATTCCCTCTCCGCCATCAAACGCTTGGAGGACGATGGTTTCCACTAAAGAATTTCATATACTTTCGTATATTTTAGAGGTCCTGTTATCAGATACAGTAAAATATCAATGATTGGAATGTAGCACCTATGAAATGACAGGTCAGTTTTTTTTTCGATCTAGAGCCACTCAATCGGTTACATCGAATAATTCGTGTGATTGATCCGTGAAGGGTGTACTACGGAGCTTTCGTAAAGCTGGAAGTTTATTACGCAATGGAAATGAGAGCCGTGCCCAACGATAGACAAGTTTTGGGTCATTGATGCTTTTACTTTCCGCGAGATAATTCTAGGAGTGGTACCATTCCACACAATAATTCATTCTAATTTCTCACACGCTCTTAAGGAATAGTAGATGAGAGGTTTGAACCATTTTCAAAAAATTACGAAATGAAAAAACAATAAGAGAAGCATCGCTGAGTGCGCAGGAAGAGTGTGGAGAGCGGGAGGGAGGGAGACGCGAGGTGCCAAGAATGCCAAGGGCAGATTCCTTCGCGCGACTCGCCTTCTCATTAGGCGAACTACAAAAATGCGACGCGGACGTATATTTGTACGTGTTGCGAGTTATGGGCTGGTCGTCTCTTCATTAGACAACGTTGCCATAAACTGCGCGTCGACTGCCGCTCAGACGCGGGAAGGTTCTGCCTTCGACGCCGAGCGAATCTGCGCCCGCAGCGGACAGCTGGACGGCTGCCCACGAACCGCCGGCATGCGGAGGGGTCAAGGAGAATGCGTCGGGTGATATGACAGGGATGGGGAAAGGTTATGGCGAGACACCATGAGACACGGTACGATGCTGTGGGACGCGGCGTAAACGTTTCTGGTCACGCAGAAGTGACAGAATGCACCACTAGCAGCCAGAGTTCGAAACATCAGTTGCACTTCTTGGAACGTATGAAAACCATACCAATTCGCGCAGGAGAAAAAAAATACTCTGAGAGAACAGGTTTGGATTAGAGATCAAAATTCAGAGGAAGAGGTTTTCTCTACATCTTTGGGTGAGACATGCCAAGCTATGGATGTGACATCCTAATCTTGTAGTATCCCAACTATAAGGTTGGGATGTCATATCCAAAGGTTTGGAGAAATTCTTTTCATCCCCTGATTTCATCCAATACTAGGATATTCACATCTATCGTGTTTTCTTAGTGTGGCAATTATTAGGGACAGATATCGACAGATCCTAAACACTCAATTGACACCGAACAAGGCATTCCACCAATTAATATACATTTTCTACAAATCGTAACCTGAACTTGGTAAGAGCTTCCCAAAAACGGAATAAAACGGAAACTACCAAAGCAATTTCTTGATCCCTCATAATCACGCTAGATGTCTCAAACGCACCAACAACAATCTATTATTACAAGAATTATAACGTCAATCAAATGAACACCAAATCTGTAATGTAAATGTCTTCCACGTCAACCAAAGACTATTACGAACAGAGTTGTAATAAATGAAAGAAAAGAATCGTTGTAGTGCTTTGAATACAATTTCATCACATTAATGCTTCGAGAATTCTGAAGAAAAACAGGCAGTATAGCCTTGATGTATTGACTATATCAACGATTAACTTGGAAACTGTTGTAGGTTATAAATATAGCTTTAATTTGATTTTTATTGAACTTCATATGATAATTGGTATACAGTTTTAATGTTGCATCTGCAATGAGCTTGGAAATGGTGTCATAAAAACGTGCTTTATTGACGTGTTATCAAAGAATATAACCTTAATTATTTACTCATGATCGGCAAAATATAGTCAAATCGTCCACAAGAATTAAAAATACGGGCAATTTTTAGCAAAATTATGGCTTTACAACCTTTCGAACTACTTTGACTATGAGAATTATTCCGTTACATTGTTCTTTAGCTACGCACGAAATGTTTTGTGTAATATGGTGGTGAATGTTTAAAAAATCGGCGCTGCACACTTGAGTGTCTTATTGCGTCCGCTGATAACGTAAATAATTGTTGAACATTTACGGGTAATTAGGCGAATTTACTAGTCCAAATAAGGCGAGTTGTTTAGAAAAGTTAGATAGAAATATCTATTAATACATTTTTATATCCGGTATAATACAAAATTGGTGTCAACAATTAAAAATAAAATGTCACCTGAATTAAAATAAAAAATTATTAAAAGAAAACAAACAAAATACGGTTGCTGCCATAAAAGAAGCGATCGGATTTTTCATTTCAATCAAAGATATTCAATGAAACGTGTTCTATTTTTATCATGACATTTTATCTCCTTTCTTATTTTCGAATGTTCTGAAGCAATAAGTATTTTATTTTTGTAAATGCAGTTGATATTATTTAAAATCAATCCAAAAGAGAATTTTACACATTTCTATCGATAATTCAGTTAGTTTTATAAGTATAAAAAATATCAGATTTGACATGAGACGCCATTAAATTCAGCAAGTAACATCACACGCACACTAGTGAACTCCTTGAAGTAAATACGGTCGATTACATTGAATAGTGAAGAAATTAATAAAAAAGTACTCGTAGAATTTACAAAACAAACTGATTCATATTCCCATGCTCGTGTTGTAGAGGATGTCTTCCGAAAGCCGCCTTTTTGAATGACGTTTCACCACGGGTTTCCACTTTCACTTCAATTCACCTCTCCAGCTCAGACATCACCGTCGTCCATTCCACTCAGCCCTGGGCCACTTCTCTCACACCAGAAGGTTAAAGACATCGTTAGTGATTACTACAGGTTGCCGCAAATTGGCTTGTTTTGTCCTTCAAATGATTAAGTGCCATGTCTGTCGAAAGTAAATAGAGTAGATTTCCTCTGTACTTCAAGTAGAACGTCAAAGGAGATGTGTGACGAAATAATTCCGTCAAAGTTTATATTTTTAGAGGAGTTTCTGTAATGTCACTAATTGAAATGCATGAAAACAACTAATTTCAACAAAGTATCATCACATTAAATTTATCAGTACATTATTTCCAGTATTTATTTTTCTTCCAGTTTTATTTCTTCTTTATGTGTTCATAAATTTACCCATTTAATGACTTACATTCATACCGTCGCGAATTTGAGTCAATAAAAGTTCCTTTACCACTTAATCACATTTTGATAACAAAGGACTTCAGAAAGAAAAACTACGAAAGTTCAATAAAAGACAACGAGAGAATAGAAACTGTAAAACGTTGAAGACATACATAGTGGTAGTATGTTTTCAATGTTTCTTTCCCATGTGAATATTTACCTGCATTTACATTGACATGCATTGGATCCATTAATATGCCTGTGGAGGAAACAAAAATTGCCAATTTTGTTTGTTTCAATGTTGTGTTTTTAAAACAATTTTTACCAACGATTAGTTCCAAAATGAGGACTGTGGAGAGACTAAATATAATATTATAAACAATATATGTCTTTGTGTGAACTATGGGACATGACAAGTAAAATGATGATTTCTAAAGCAAAGGGATTTCTTTAATATTCAAATATTTAGTTCGATTATCTTTTCACCATGTGTCAATAAAAATATTGATAAGACATCATTTGCATCACAATGATTTTAAGATGGCTTTATATTGCAAAAAATATCTTCCGTCATATTACGATACATCACTATTCATCGTGGCTTACGCTTGCGAAACTGCGACCTAATAATTTAAATTCATATAAACTGTAGTTTATTTATTACATAGAAATTTTGTACAGATACTTTGAGCAAGTACTTCTGAAATGCAGGTCTCACAGTCATGTCCGTTTCATCTCTATCAAATTGCTCATCAAACATTTGCTGACCACTACTTACAATGTTGTAGTTTGCCCAAAAATGTTAGTTACTGTCAAGTCTATGTAGCGCAGTACAAATGCCCTATGCCTCAAAACGAAAACACATATAATCTCTTAAACAACAATTAACCACACCGCGACGTAACAGATTAACGGAGTTTCATGGAATGAAAGTGGGAGACGGGTCCGGGGTTCAAACCCGAGGTCTTCAGTTTAAGCTCAAAAAGCAATCAGCGAAGTCGTAAACACAGGTAATCCTGAATGAAAGAACATTTAAGAGTGTCTGTAGAAGTTAAATTTATCCCACTGAAGCCTGAACTTTTAAAGAATGGTTTCATACGTTTCATGGATTAACGTTTTCCAGTAGGAGCGTATATTCAAATGTTTGAACATTTGTGAAATAGATGTGTTACGGAGCAATCAAACAGCATTTTAAATTAGCAAATTAAAATAAGGAAAAGTTTTAATGAAGATGCAACATGCTATGCCCATACATTCGGATGTTTGACAAGAGATGGCAAGCAACAGAACCCTGAAAGCGTGGTGAGAATGTAGTGGCGTCGGAAAATAAAATAGAGGTAATTAGTTATGCTTTCCTCTAAGTTCATAACGACAGTGAATTTTTCGTTGTAGAACATTCTGGAGTTTTATTCCCACAGATAGCACTGGAAGAGGCCCACCGAATGGTATAATTGAAGTGAGCGAAATCATAAGTAAATATTAAAAATACAGGAAAAGAAATAACTCTGAAACAACATTCCGGTAAGAATTATTACAGGGGAACTATTATTTGAGATTAATTGATTGCGGACGTAATAGACTAAAAAATGAGATAAAAATATGTCAGACAAAAAATTGGAAGTGATTGTAATAACTACGAACCAACTGTTCTCACAGATAAAACCATGAGTAAATACATAAAATGCTCAGAAATTTTGTTTCGTGGTATTTGATTTGAACAAATCCGGGTGCAGATCATGTACCATTATCGTATTATTTGTTCGAAGCACTATGGGTGCAAATTAGTATCTATGATAAAAAATGGAAATAACTGTTATCCCTCTTCGCTCTTTCCATATTCTGGTCAATAAGATCCTTTTATATTCATTTCTGCCCCTTCCGCAAGTGATTCTTAGAACAAAAAAAGTCCAAACAACATATTCACCAAAACAAAGTTTTATCTTTGATTTGTCCGTACAATGGAATCGATCAATCTAGAATCAAAAATGTTATGGAGCTATTAGTAAAACTAAATCGGAACGGACTTTTTATGAGTTCTTATGTGGTTATCAGAGACTGACATTGAAGATGCACAAACAAACAAACAAACAGAACAGGAATTAACTGTACAAATAATTTGGTTGGCGACCTTGCAAGAAATCCGTGAAGTTCTGCAAGAATTCCCTTCACGGGGTGATTGCAATGAACGCATAGGTGGTCACTGTGGCAGCGGTGGCGGTGGGTGCTGTCAGGGGTCGCGATGCCAGCCACAAGCACACGCGCTCGCCCACAATGCCCTCCATAACCATTACAATGAAGCGCTCGCCCACCACGCTAAGTGATACCGCGTGTTGGAACCCTCGATCCCCTGGTCTGGGTGCGTGGGTCCAGCCACAGGGGCTGGGGCCGACGGCGCGCGCTCCGGACAGCACCAACCGGAGGGAAATCACACAAAAGAAGGAACGAACGCGGAGCGGGTGATGGAGGCGGCAGCGGCAGCTGCGATGGAGGTGGGGGTCATTGGCTGGCAGATACTAAGGAGCTTGCGGGTGGCGCGGACAGTGGAGAATATTATTGTGGTGTAGGCGACAAAAGTTGTGGTGGATGCAGAGGTGTCAGAGAATGATGGCGTCAAGGACCAGTGCTAAAGAAAGCTGGCGATGGAAGTGAAGTGAGGGCGGCGGAAACCGTCACGGAGGTTTAAGTAAGTGTAGTGATGGAGGCCGTTAATGGACGTGATGTCCTTGGTTTTGGAGCCGGTGGTGTGAAATAATTTTAGAAACCGCTGGGGAGGTACTGGGAGTAGAAACTCCGCGGGCGAAGATGGCATCATGAATGGAAGCAGAAGTGGCGGCCCAGATAAAGTGACGGCAACGTAACGGTGCCGAAAATGGTGGCGTGGGCGAAGAGGCAGAGCGTAGATTATAAGGCGGAGAAACGAAGTGGCGCTCCCCTCCACCACCTCCACAAACGTCTTCTGTTGACACCGCTATTCCTGCCACCATCCGCCCTCTTTAGTGCTCCACTTTCCATCCCGCTGGCCCTTTCGCTCTCCCGGTTCCAGCCGCCTTCAACCACACGCAGCAAGAAGAGACCCACACGTCAATGGGGTGACCTCAGCGTTATTGATATATCAACGCTCTCATTGTGGACGAAGTTGCATTGTTGAATATACGGCAATAAATTGACATAATCCGTGGCAATTTAGAGAGGGCTGTTATCCCCATTTAGTTCGGGGTGAGCTGTTCTTTTGGATCTGAAGTTGAAAGCCCCGTCTCCAGTTCGCTTCCTTCACAAACAATCTGTGAGCGAGAGAAAGCCTAAAGTGTTTCGTTCCTGGTGGCCGAACCTCGAACTCCTCCATTATTTCCAGTGATGTATTCGAGGACTGACGAATATGGGCAGCACTGGTACAGCGCTTAACCTCTAACAACTATTATTTGGCCGCAGTCGCAGTCTAAAGTGCCACTTGGTTTGCCAGAGCGTGTAGAGGCGTCCGAGTGGTGACTCTTTAACCCTTGGCCGGCGCCTTATTCAGTATTGCGAGCAGTTTTATCCAAGGGAGGTGATTAAAGAGACGCGGGAGCGCCGATGAAGAATGACGGAGGCATTCACATTGGCCGCGTGCGCAATTCAAGTTTGGAGAGTGTGGAGGTGGGTGACCGGGAAGGTCGGGTGGGGGTGGAATGGAGGCTCCTCGGAGGCACTGTCGAAAAACGAAAAAAAAGAAAAAACGCAAGAGATTCAGCAATGAGTGCAAACAGTATGTTCATTTCTGCTGCATATACATGTATCCTAGTTTGGTCACTCAAACGTGGGTGAAGCACACTCAAAATATTATTCAATGAACTATTTTGTGACTTTCCGAACTGTTTAGAAAGATGCAGAAATTTTACGAAAAGTTGTAATTTTTAAGCACTATTTAATTCCGTAATAATTTAAGTATATTTATAATATTTACTTAGCACGAATCATTATTAAACATTAAAGATATATTTAATAAATGAGTATTCTTCGCTATTTTTTAAGTAATATATTACAGGTATTATGCAATCAAATGCCATTATGGAATGACCACCCACCAATTTTTTTTTGAGCTGTCCCTGAAATGGAGTGGATAAAAGTAACGAGGAGAAACCCAAAGGATGTATAAACTAAATGTCATATGCAATTTTACTACGTGTAACTGATTTATTAACTGGAAAATGATCGTAATAAACTATATAAGTATTTCTACGTTTGTGAAGAGGACGCTTCCTTCATTTCCGTAAATATATTATTCAAATGTCGAAATTTTGTTCAAGTTCTTATAACGTAAAAATAACTTTTTATTTTCGACCAAGGATTCCTGTGTAATCCATGAAAAGCTAGCAAGTTATATTACATTGTTCCTAGACTTAACGAATATTACTGAAACATCTAGACATCAACTAAAGAACATCTCAGGAAAAATTAAATCGCATTGAGTAAACATACCAGAAAAAATAAACTTAAAATGCTGTAGTTTGAACGACAGAGACGACAGGAATACAAGTTGATTTCCGAAAGAAAAAGAAAAACGAATATGTCTTGATGTTAACGGATACAAAATTAGTGCGAGGTAAGACATTAACAAAACAGACAAAAAGAAAACTAATGGATGAAACAGGTGTAATTTTCTTGAAGTATGTAATTGAGTTGAGACGTGAAGGAGAAATTTCACAATGTAGGAAGTGATGGAGGTTATTCAAAATCTGGAACAGAGGAAAACCATTCAGCTGTTAAAAATCAATACTCCCAACGAGCAGAGACGATAGCAAAAAGTCATTCAGAGGAGAGCGCCAGTGCTCGATCGAGCGTGCAAATCTCGCGAGAAGGCGCGTGTGCCCGCCAGCGTCGCGTCACTCGCTACCACTGAATTAAAGCCATCTCCGCGTTTTCATTAATCATCTCCCGCCGGCGTGGCGGCGAGCAGCGGCGCGTAGCAGAGGCGGCGGCGCTGTCGTCCCCGGCGGGAGGATAGTGGGCGGCAGACGGCGGGCGTTAGCGCCCGCGGGCGACAGCCACCGCGCCGCTGCCGCCTCCGTTGTTCAACCGCTCGGACAGACAGACGGCTGGATAGACAAGCGGGCGGGGGAGCACGCGCGGGTGCGCCGTCTGCTGCACGTCATTCCTCCGCCGAGGAGAGTCTGTTGACATTGCGGCAACTGCGTCATCATGGACTGCTTGCCCTTTGGCTGTCCAGCTCACCTTCCGTAGAGACACGACTCGTAGAAGAAGCCCTTAATCAAGTCGTCCACCCTGCTCGTTAATGCGATGTAATTTAAAGCAGTGGGACAAAAATACCCAAGCTGAAAACGGTTTTGTTTCACAATAAACGAAAGATGACTTATGTTTCACACAATCCACACATATATATTTAGAAATCAAAAAAGATTCTCATATCTTTTTAAATATCCATGTAGAGTTTGGATGGAATGTGCATCACTATAACTCCTCGTCAATAATGTACACTGAAGATGTCGCATTTCTTGAAATACATGGATGGAAACAGTTTAAACTTTTATCGTATGTTATGTTAGAATTCTTGTGTACAACATTTCATATTGTTACGGATATTTGTTGTAAGTTAACTATCTACATGATATTGTTTTTACCGTTCACTATGTACTACTTTTATTTAAAAACCAAGGAAATATTTTCCTTTTAACTTATTACTGTTATTCTTACAGAAAGTTCCATGAAATAATAATTATCAGTTTATATCTTCTCACCTTAATGTGACAAGTATGTCGCAAATACTCGAAGTTAATTTGGTGAACGAAGATTAGTTCAGAATTACAGTGGTAGCAAAATTATTTTCCCTTGTAAATCTGAGAGACATGCTGGACATTCAACTTTCCTTTCTTTTATGACAGAGAAATAAAATCTTTATTCTCGAGTGTTGAGAAAACAAAAAGCTAATTACCAGTTTTAAGGGAACTGCATTCTAGAGGAATGTTTTACCTGCCAAGTTCCTTTCTTTCTTTGTGCACTGTAAAATAATATCTCGTCTTCCTAAATCATATTAGCTTAAAACTGCAGTGAGTGATATTTTATTGCATAGGTCACATTTAAAATAAATAATCAAACAGAATAATTATCCGGAATACACATTTTTGATTATGTTTTATTCCTAAAACATTCGTCTGTAGTCGAGACTTTTCAAAAAATATAAGTCAAAATACATACACGTCTTCCAGTCAAAATCGAAATTTTCCGATACTTTTTTCCCAACATGTATACTTTTAAATATGAACATTTTTATGGATTATCAACATAATATCATATTGCAACTGTAACGGTGCACCAGAACTAATTTAAACATCGGTAAATCGGCTAAAATTTAAAGAATTGAACTTCAAATCACAGATGAGATATCTTTAAATATGTTGGCAATCAGATATAAAACTAAAAGATGGTTTACTTACAGAGTTTCTTATTTCTTTACAACATTTCAGTTAAACAACATGAAAGGATTAAGTGTGAAAGCACAATCCAATGTCAGTAAAGAATGGATATACACGGATAAATTTCACCTTAGATATCATTCGAGTTCTTCTCATCTTCTCTATAACGCCTTATCGTCGTGATGATGTCAGGTCAACCGCGGAAGGACATGAAACATTGAACAAAAACAAATTTTCACCTCTTTTTTGCGTTCATTAAATGTTTATTATGAAAACGTTCATACTTTCATGAAAGACGTAAACGTACAGATTTTAATTTTCATAATTCATTGAATCTCGGGCTGTTGATCAAAAAGCATTTACTGAGTCAATTAGTAAAGATATGTGATGTATAGAACTCTCAGTCAAACTTCTTTGTGTGTATATTTCCAGTTAAACCTACATTTCATGGTGTGAATGATCTAAAGATCATTTTGTCAAAATATTTCTAGCGTAGCAGAGGTGCGAAAGGAAACCTCGATCAAACACGAGTAGTCGCATGAATTAATGGGCAAAACCAGGGAAAATCTGACGAGAAAAGAAGAATTACGTTTGGTTCTCAATCATCGCAGATGAAGTGCGATTAGGGATTCTAGACACGGTGCTTTGATGATACAGTCATTCTAAACGTTTGGGCTGAGATAAGTATTTGATTTGACACGACATACAAGGTTGTAAAAGTCTAGCGTGAAATATTTGGAGAGGACTTCTGTGCTTTTGTAAGCTCCAAAATAAGAAGAAAACGTGAGAAAAAGATTAAAAGAAACTTTGTCTACATGTAAGAGAATCAAAATCAAACTATCGGTTAGAACGTAAACATTTAACACATATATACGATGTGTTTCTTCAATACTCACCTGAACCCTTTCGAAGTTCATCACTTCGAAATTTGAAAAATAATGGCTTTTGTGTTTGCCGAAGCCGAGGAAACGGAATCTTGAGAAGGGAAACCAAAATTTGTGAAAGCTATTCAACTCCAGAATCGAATGAACTGTTCGACGCGAGACGAATCCACTCGACGGTCGCTCGTCCGAAAACGATGTCGGCATTTGTTCAGAAATACCAAACCGCCAAGCTTTTCGCCAGGTTTGTCTTTTTTACGATCGACACCCTCTTCGAAAAGTGACGCGGGTCAGGGAATCCCTGAAGCGGTCGCCACTTTGTAATGGGCATGAGTAAACTTATGCGAGGGCGTAGTAGAGGCGGGGCGAAGGTGACATTTCTCGCGTCGAACACGCCACTGACACGAAAGGTGAGACACGACGGAAAGCGACAGAGTACGTGGTGCGAAGGAGATTCGAGAAGGAGTACAAAGATGTGTACCGCCCAGTATGAAATACGAGCGCACTAGTCCTTGAATGAGGTGTATATCTGTCTTTTAACATTGCTTCAATACGTGGTTTGACCTCTATTTATTGTGTCGTGTTTACTTCAGTTAGTGTTATATTACGTCAAACTGCCATCGCGATAATGTGTCATAGTTATAATTCCTTCAGGTGGGAGTATCAACAGCGCATCCCAGTACCGTTCAAACTTACTAGTTCCAGAGATAGCGTCGAAGCCAATAAAATTATTGAACACAAAAGTATAACGCTGTCACAGGGAATGAGAGTAGGTGAAAATACCGGTACACGAATGAAAAGCGATTCCTAACTCCTCGCTTTGAAGTAAGCTCTTCCCTCGCTGGTATTTTAACGTGTACATTTTGACTTTCTAAGATGTGGCAAAGTTTTTCAATCCCCCGAAAATATGTGGTTCGTATTTCGATGAATGTAACATCTTTGACATTTCTGTACCCAGCAATATTTTGGAATGATCTCTGTGAGTGTACGTACGTACTAAGTAACACCGAAATAATTTCAAGTAAATGTATAAAATTTCCATAAAGAGTTTTCTATTCACCGAACCGAGTGTAAATATGGCGTTCCATTTGAGAGACCAGATGAACCAGTGCGATGGAATGGTTAGAGTGCCAAGTCCACTTCATGTCACACTCATGTATAAGGTGTCATAAGGCCATATTGCAAAATCCTTCTCTTCAAAATTCATTTATTTCACTGTGAGGGGTCTTGTTATTGTCGTGTGTCTTTCATACTTGGAATATTGACTGTCATCTATTTTGGTACGGAAGAAAAAAGCAAAATCTTCTCACGGACCAATTTATTTTTCTTATCATAATGAAGGACCTTGCCAAGACTTTTCCGAATCTTTCAATGAACTTCGCAACTCAATAGAAATAAATTACACGACTTTTATTTGCGATATATTTTACATCTCATGAATGGGTTCAGATAATTATACGTGCTATATTCTGAGTAAATAGAACAATCTCTCACGATTTAATGGTCTCGATCCAAAGAGGAGGAGATGTGACCAACATCCTGTTCTGGTCTCTTTGACTCCCCGGATAAACCCGATGCTTAGTTGTGTGAGCCTATGAGTCATAGTGGACGGTGAGTCAAAAGTAACCCCCCCCTCGACCTCAACGTGATTCGAACCCCGACCACTTCAGCGTATATTTAGAGTAGGGTTTTAGAAACGAGTGATACCGCAGACCTAACTGATAACCTCACCTTGTCCCACCGTGCTCAGAACCGAACACAAGATCACTCAACTGAGGCTTGAACAGCCGGAGGTTACCAACAAGGGTAATGATAGGGATGGATGTTTCCGTCCATTCCCTCCTTTCCCTTTTAAGGTAGGTCACGTCAGGTAGAATTAAAACACTAAAATACCTTAAATCGACATAACCAGTAACATGTACTTATTGTGATTTCAACTTGAAAAACATACCTCATCTGCCATTTAAATGAGATAATTGCCATTATAATTGATGGTGAAATACATTGCGTCTTATGGAGAAAACATTTACTTTCAAAAAAAGCCAACTTTTAGACCACGAAAGTGTTGAATGTTTACTTTGATTTTGTAGTAAATTTTTCGTAGTTTTTTTAAACACACTTTTATCTGTGAGTCACAGGACATTTGAGGAAGATATTTCACTTTTTCCGAGGTGAGGTGCATAAATCACTAAACCGTTGCGCTCAGCCACCATACTCTTACATGCTCTTATGCATTTCAAACGAGATCCTGAATATTATTGTAATATACTATTAACAGATAGATACCAATTAAATCATGTTTTTTTATTCATTATTATTCATACTGTTGTTTTCAATAATAATAACAGTAAACACAAGGAAAACAATTATACATCTCAGTGATTTGACTCACTTGGAGCGCCGGTCTTTTCATAGAGCCCCCGCGCCTCCGCTTCGCCCTCCGAAGCGTTAGTCACCGTCGCGGCTTATCGAACTTCGGTAGGGCTTCCCGGAAAGCGGCGTTCTGTTGGACGCACTGGCGAACAGTGGGACGGCAGCGGCCGAAAAAGGCTCAGAGCTCCCATGCAATGAACCCGAAGGAAATACCCTTCCTATTCTCATTACATAAGTATCCGTGGAATGCGTCCGAAACGATCAATAATTCTGGAACCACTTTGTAATACACGTAACTGGGATTTGTTTATAGTGAAAAAAAACAATGATCTTATTTATAGAATTTCATCTGTTTCGTGAAATCATATTCTGAGTCGAATTCCTTTCCAATTAATTCCAGCTGATCTGTGAAAGTGTATTTTAAATATCCGTTACATTTTACTACAATACACATATTACGGATATCTTGAAATAGAAGAGAAATTAGAAACAGTGAAGTTGTGAAATATGTATTTAAATACATACTCTCACAAATCAGATGGAATTGAATTCTACTCAGAATATGATTTCACGAATCAGGCGGAATTCAGTGAATAACAAGTCCATTGTTTCTTGCACTATTTCACGCACAAAAATAAATTCCAGTTATATATAGATTAATTAATAAAATAATTAATACAAACCATCTGAAAAACAAGTTTTTATTTAAGTGATGTACTAAAGCAAATAAAATAAGTTAATGATGTCATTAAAGTAATGCATTGTAAAATGTTATTGCCTTCATATACAATTCACATTAGTAGATCCTAATAAAAATAAACGTACTTACTATCTTAATTGCAGAAAATGATTTAATAGTTTATGTTGAATTACTTGTTTTCAAAAAGCTCGCCGCGTGAAATGTTCACAAAAAAATTGTATAACAATTAATTTTATTGGACAGTGAAAAGTTGGTAAGAAAGTAATTGCCAAAGTATGGATTTTATTTACGATTCGCGCAACAAGCTTTTTGAAAACAAATAATTCAACAAAAAATATTAAATCATTTTCAGTGATAAAGAGAGCAAGTACGATTATATTTATTATGATGTACTAATGTGAAATATGTATGGGGGCATCGGTTGAGGGGAAGTGGTTTATAATTCAGCTGCAAGATTTGGCCCGAACATACGAACTAAAAAGTGAAGATAAATAAAAGCTTGTAAAAGTGTCCTTTACATAGAACGAATGTACATATTCCTACAGTCCTCTTTCTAAATTTCAGGATCTCTGTCTTCTCCTGCAGTCTCACTGTGTGGCAGCGAAGAGGAGGCCTTCGTCGCGCCACCGAAGAGGCGTCGCTAATTGATCAGATAGCCACCACCGCCACTGCCGCCTTCACTGCCGCACCACACCCTGGTCCACCTCCACCCTCACACGCAGTGACGAAACTATCGTAGGGAACCAGCTCGACTATCAAAAACTGCCTAATTAAAATTACTGTCTATTTTTTTTTGTTTTTATTGACTGCTTTGATGCATTTCAGTTTCGTTCGCATGAAAGAAAGTTTCTTTACTACCGTGGGAGAACGAGGCGAGAAATATTCTTTGCGTTCCACGTCTAATTAAAGAAGTGGCATTCCTCCATATGATATATGTAGTTGTTTTTATATAAATTATAAATTGATGTTTCACTTATTTGTGAGGCGTACGACGAATGGACGCTCCGCTCTCCGGAACAAAGTAATATAAAGATAAATTTCTCACACCTTAACAACCGATGTTTTAGAGGTTTACTTCGAAAACGTTTTGAAATAGCATTATCTCTTTAAAGGGGTTCACAGTATTCATTTATAATAAAAAGAGTGTCCTTATTTTTCATTTTTGGACGGATATNCATTTATAATAAAAAGAGTGTCCTTATTTTTCATTTTTGGACGGATATCATAATACAATAAATCTCAATTGACTATAAACATTTTAATAAAACTTCTTTTGGTCGAAATCTGATTCGGTATTGAATACCATAAGAACCTTGCGTCGATGTAGCAAATTATAAAAGTGTGTGTTTTTTACACACAAGTAGAAAATTAAGACGTAAACGACGTATGTCGATTAATTTAAGACATTTTTCCAGATTAATTTAAGAGAGTAACCAGAGGATATATCTTGATTACGAATAAAAATCACATTTACTAGAATAAATGAATACATTCGTTTCAAAATCTTTGGTTTATTTTCATTCGAAAACCATTCGAGCGGATTTGAACATTTAATTAGAATATTAAAAATATATGGTACATATATGGTCTAGTAGAAATATTTTGTTATTGAAGCAAAAGATGTTTCGAATCTTAATTTTTTTGCTTTTAAATATTATTGAAAGATTATACCTTTACCAAATATTTTCCGTACGTCCAGTAGGCAATTACAATAACAAACAAGTAATTTGTTCTCAATAGGAATGCCCAAAAAGTTTTGTTGCGTACAATAAATTTTATTTCCCAACTATTATCTCGGTTCTTGACCAATCGGATTACGGAAACATGGCATTCTATTTTCCTCTCCACAGACAAGTCATGCCCGACCAACATGAAAGAACGCGAGTGAAACAAGCTCCAACGCAATCTCTTTGCAAATCGTGCGTGACCTTCGGTTCATTTCAAAGACCCGGCCTCACAAAAGGCTAATGGTAGAAATGAATCGGCTCCGCCACCTCCGAATCGTCCCTGGTGAGTCGCTTTTGGATGAGTCGTGCGGCGTGGGAACGATGCCACGCGAGCGACTATAAGCAGATGCATCACGCATGGCTGGCGCCAGAAGCATCCGACCGGGAGACGTGTGCCGCCGCCACAGGATCACGGATCGCTTCCAAAACATGGAGAGATTATTTCGACGGCATCGTCGCTTCTACACTGCTAAAGCAGGGCCTTTTTGTAAGGACTGTTACGTATTGCACCAGTATTTCGGCACCCCATTTCTTTCCTCCTGACTTCTCCCCCCACCTCGCAAGGGAAAATTTTTATAATCAAATAAAAATAATCATATAAATTAAATAAATATAATTATACAAATTAAATACATATAATTATATTATTAAATAAATACAAAGTATAATTTTATAACCATGTTAAGAACATGCTAATCTTTCTCTTCTTTAGCGGTTTTAGCGATTGAACATGACTCGTTGTTAATTAAGGAATTGACTATTCATTTGTTTACATACGTAAAGATCAAGCAATTCAAGATCAAGCAATTAGCAAGACATATTTAGTTTAGCAATCTAATTTGAACGATTAATTTTTCTATCGGAACCCTTAGTTTTGTTTCAAGAAACCTATTTTCATTTATCTTTTCTTGCAAATAAAAACTTTTTTCTTACTGCACAATTCAGGTTTTCGAACTGCGCAAACGGTCGCCCGTACTGCACAAATTGCGCTGTACTACACGTTAACAAAAGCCCTGCGCTTCAGAGCAGGATCACAGCAATTCTATAAATGATAATACGGAATTGCACTTTATGGGAACAACATGATTCTCTATTCATACACCAACTCCGTCAATTTTACGTAGAGCACATTCCTAGATTAATATCTCATCCCAAACATTGAGATATGTTGTTAGGGATTGTCGCTGAGAGACATATGATGAGAAATTCATCTAACAAAATGCTTCACGCAAACTTTAAGACTTCGTGCATTACTTCGTCTTCCAGATATTCACCTCATTGGTGAGGAGACATTCTGTCTCAACAATGGACATTTGAATTGATTTTTATAAATCAATTCAAATCACAGATCCGCACGATCAAATTTAATTAAATTAGTAAGCACTTACTTAAAAATGTTTTCAGCGACATCAAGGTTGCCATCGTCCTATCTCCTTTGATCTCCAGGGTGGGTTATAGTACCCGGAGGCAGTTTTGAAGGTAGGGTGTTGAGAAGGTTGTCAAAAAGTATTATGATTTGTAATTGGCGTGTTTATTCAGCATTTCGGTGTATTGGTTCTTTTTATGTCTGTAAATTTTGAACTGTTCCATTTGTGTGAATGTGCAATATTTTCAAGTAGTAGTCGATGTTTGTGTGTGAATGACGTGTTGGCGAAGTCAGAGTCTGTGTTTCTGCAGATTTCGTTCGTGTGTTCTTCGTATCTCTCTGTGAAATTTCAGCTATTTTGTCCGATATAGAATTTGTTGCAGTTGGAGAATGATAACTTCCGGCTATAACCTAGAAAACCTACTGTGCAGTTATTCTGGTTTCCGTCTTGAATCAATAATCATTGTGAAATGAATTATAAAGCAAAAATGAAATTGTCAAACAGTTTACCATTTGGTGAATTGCTTAACGTGATAATATGAAGAATTTGACAATGAAGATGCTTGTGGGAAATTATTAATAATTTTCATTAAATATTAAATATTCTTATCCATAACACGTGAGTAGTTATGTTATATGGTGCGATCATTTTTCTATTGATTGATAATGTGTCAACTTTGTAGTATTAGTTTATGCAAAACCCTTTAGAGTCCCGCACAGAATAATAAATCAATAAAGTTAAAATAATTCTTTATCACTAGGTGTGAGAAGCCGAAAATATCTGAAATATTAAAAAAATGCATCTCCCGAAGGAATCAATGCTTAGTGAAGAAAACCCGAGTTCGTTAACTTTATTTGAAACACCTGGTAAGGAACGAACGGAATGAGATGAGTTATGTAATATTTAAACACTTGATTTACACATTCCTGTAGAATTTCTAAGCATTCGTCCTCGATTTCATTTACACATAATTCATTTTTACACGATTGTGGAATGAAGTAGATATTTATGTAATTTGAGTTCACGCGTGAAAACCACATGAACACAAACGTATCATTTATTCAGTCCACATCCTGGATCCATCACCTAGAAAGTAGCCAAGCATTAAGAAAAGCCGAGTGACTGGCGTTGCCACCGTACAACAAGCATTTAATAGAGTGGTGGGCTCGAATAAATCCGGGAGAGCTGGCGTAACCGTCGGACGGAGACATCAGAGAGTGTGACCCCGGTGAAAAGCCGTCTGTCGGTGGAGCGAGCTGTAAACGCGGGCTTGTGACGGCGTGGCACGGTCCCGGGGGACGCAGCCGGCGAAGCGCTGCTCGGGGCCGTCAGGTAGTCGCAGGCCTCCAAACTGGACTCATCACTTCATTTCCAATTTGGGGTCACCTGAGCCTCGTCCGAAACTGGTCCATTGTAGTATTTCCATTCCCAGACGAGTCTTTTGTGCGGACGTGGAGAATGGTGACGGTGGGGTGTCCGGCGGGGGTGGAGAGCCCACGGGGCTCACGGCAGGAGGATGAGGAGGGGGTAAAGGCGCCAGGACACTTTACAAGGATGGCATGACCGATACGCGCGGCGGGAGGCATACGGCGGGGGAGCGCGCTCCGGCGCGACCATGCTAACGAGGCGTGAAAGCAAAGAGTGAGTGAAAGGGATTTCGATAATTCGGGGTTCAAGGAACCGTTATTTGAATTTTTCATTCCCGCGGATCTTTCTTTGTGTTCTCGAGAGAAAATGAAAATATATTATCTTAAGTCTTCTAAGAATTCTATTTTCATCTTGAAATACTATTGCTATTAGAATATTATTTTTGTACCAAGTGAAAACGAAAGAGAATGAAAAGAGAGGAACCGTCAAAAATGTGTATCAAGTATACATATTTTTTGAGTCAACATATATCAATTGTCCTGATGACTGTTGGAATGTGGAACCTCATTGCATGCAACTTGGCAAAACTCACAGGTGAGTATAAAATATTAACAAGTCGTCACTAAATGAAAGGAAACATTCTTCATGAGCAGAAATGGAAAGTTAAATTTCCTGTTTCTTTAACAAAACAAACGAGTTGATTATTAGCAGTAAGAAATAACAGTTTCAAATGACATTGCATCTTTTTCTTAACATTTTTACGGCGGTTATGAGGTGAGGCATGGTACAATTCCACAACTGTATTATTTAATGAAATGGAATATAATTTTCAACCAAGAAATGTTTAAATAACCCATATCACAGCAATAATCTATGGATTCAAGTTTAGTGCACAATGCAACAGAAACCAGAATAACAGTTCAAGTAATTTACGGGTGTTACTTCCCCGATCAGACAACTTCTATCTTCCTACACAATTACTATAACACTTCTACTGTCTATCTCTCATTAGCGCTCATTTTTGTGGATACATAGAGACTAATCGTCCTTGGAGAAATTCGACTCCAAAGGTCGGGTGGTTCGGGGTTACCTCACTCACAACAGCGGTTTCACACTCTTCGGCGGAAGTTTAGTATGAATATCCGTACACAAGTGTCACAGCTTCCATGTTTACCTATGCATCACTGTCAACCTTCTGCGTGACGGTATCCAGGGTCGACTTCAAGCTACCTCAACAAGCACATTTCTGGAGAGTCCGATTTTCAGGGAAAGCTAATCATGAACATTCTTAGAAAATGTAAAAATAGTGATAATTTCTACCGAAAATCGATTTTTGATTAGTTTTTCGCAAACGAATACAATTGTCAAGCTAATTTGGTATAAAATAGTACGATTTAAAATACTTACAATTCCAGCATTTAAATCTTGGTGAAAGTCTATAGACAAATTTGATATAAAAAGGACATTATTTACAACATAGTATGATTTGAGACAGTTCTTTGACCAATCATCGCATGGAGAAATGAAAACATTTATTTATAGATTTCTATAAATTTTCGAAACATTTATATGACAGCATAGCAATTTAGCGTACCACATACCCGATAATTATGTTCTAAGAGAAACATGGGGACCTTAAACTGAGAATGTCAGTAATTATTAACTGGATGTCGCTGAAAACAATCCATTTCTATTGCGGTCTCTATTACAAACAAACTATCCCTGAACAGACCCCAAAGGTGCCCAAGGGGTTCGCGGAGGGTAGAGCTCCGCAATTACTTGACCTCGGTTCTAGGAGGAGATGTGGACAGCATCTCGCTCCGACCGGTTTACCCCAGGATATATCCTGGTACTCATTTTACAGCAGGATGAGTATGACTGGGAGTCAGTCTGGATGTTGAAGTGTGACGAAAAAGTCCCACCTCACCGGGGATCGAAGCCCGGTCATCCAGCCAGCAACCCACGCTGACTCCCGGTATTACATTTCACCCATATTCCCAATTTGATCGTTATAGCGAAATAATACACTCATATAATTTGAGGTAAAGTAATTCAATATTAAATTGGCAGCTCGTATATTTTGAAATAAAGAACATCCCAATCGGAACTATTTCTTTTGAGAAGTTTCCTAAAAATTACTAATAAAGTGATTATTAGTACAAGAAATGTAGTAAGACGTGTAATAAGATGCAAAACAACCTTAACTAACCAATAAAATCGAGCAAAAGTAATCGAAAGTGCCTAGTGGCATAACGTGACATGAGGAAGTAAATTTCTACTATTCATTTAATTTCTTGAGTAATCGGAATATCTACTATCTCTCAAGCGTCATTATAATGTATTGATCTGATCTTGATTGATAATTTATTAATGATATTTAATGTATATGACAATTACTCTATGTTCGTAGTTCGTACAAATACTCTACAATAATTCGTAGGAATAGTTAAATATCATAAGGAATTCCGTCTCTAGAGAATAACCATAAAACGTTCGTAAAAGATGGAGGGATGATTACACAACCCCACAAAAAAATTCTCTGTACCAGAGAGCCGGGTATATGGATTCGACGATTTTTTTGCTGCTGAGAACGATGCCGTTGTCCCCAGAAAGATCCATCGTGTCAATTTTTAGTTATCGCCGAACTACCTCAGCAGGTTTATTACCGAAACATTTAGAAATATGCTCCCTGGAATAATAAAATATACTCTCCTCTCACCATTCAAATTACGTCTATTTAATATTTTTCAAATATTATTATAGTGATCGCAGTAAATGAAAACGTTAATCCGGCCTACAACGCCGAAACACTCAGCACTGACTCACCAGCTACCGGGCATTGCCGGATGGGCCACATTGTAAGTGGATCAAGGGAAATAGAAAAACAAAATTGATACGGAATGCTTATCATCCATAGATTGATCTCTATACGGTTTAGGCATTTCATTGCAAACGGAAATGCCGGGAGGGCCAACTATTTTCTTGTTCGGCTACTCTGTCGTTGCCAAAACGAGGTGTTTTGTGAAATCTTGTACGAGTAACACGGAACTTCGTTACCAAAACATTTTGAGATAGTTAAAATTTAAAAGCTAACTGATTTTTCATTACTCTGCATTCTACAATTTTATTCCTAATTAATATGCGCCTTAACACGACAGAGCACAGAAAAGTCTCCGTCTAACTTTAAGTACACTCGAACAATTATTTGTGCTAGTAAGCTTTTAGGAAAATTGCAAATACATACTAACACGGGAATACCTATCAGTGGACCCATAGTATTGTGAAAACAGTAAATGACATCAGTAACGGTTATCGAGTATTTCGTTTTTAAAATAAATAAATGTAATAAACCAAATAATGAACGAGAGCTACATCGAAAATAGCCGTGGGTAGCATCACCTGGGAGGTAGATAATAAACTAAATACAATTTTAATTCAATTGGTATTTGAGAATAATTTATGAAAGAGAGAGTACACAGTTGATATATACTATTACAATCCCGTTCCTGACCAGAAAATAATTTTTGTAATGATACGTCATTTGTTGCAATTGATTATGAATTGGAGAAAAAGTATGTTTTAGACATGACATATAGTGATGTTAGAGTTTCCTCTCATCTACTCATTTTCATTACTTACTGAGAATGTGTATGTAGAGGGAAGATTCTTTCCTCCGGCGAAGGTGTATTCATCTTGTTAAATAGAAGGTTTTGTTACTGAACCAACTAAAAGTAATTTAGAAATACATCAGGAAATAAAACTGTCGCGATTACGTATCGGGATTTTTCACATTTATAGAGTGAGTGAGTGGAGAATTGTGACTACCTTGTAGACTGTCTATGCATCATTAACGCGGTTGTTCTTACTTACATCAGCGGGAAGCATCTTGAGTACAGCGAATATTCAGAATCTATGTTTGAGCTTTCTACTAGACGTAATGGAAAGAGAGGGGGGGGGAAGATTGGTGAAAATGGGGTTTACTAGCGTAGAAATTTCAGGTTTCCTAAATTCTTCAAAATGTTTTCAATGCGCAAGTTCCTTCAACCTTACTTCATCCGAATCAGTACGTTTACCGGGAGAACGCACTTCTTGTACCATACATCGTTAAAACAATCCTCCAAATACGTACTTTATATTTTATTAGTTCTGACATAAGTCTAGAATAGTATTAATTACTGACTGATTGTTCGAGCACGATTATTAGTGACCGTACAATATTTTTATTTTTGAATTTGCATAGTAGCGTTTCTAAAAAAAAACGATATTGTCTTAGTGGAGGATGAATTCTAATTCATTTGTTTTTACTAAAACAGATAGAGGATATACTCTAAAATAGACTTAGGAAAACCTGAAAGGATGTAACATATTTATTTCAGGTTGTTCCACAATACATGCATAACCATTTCCCTTCAATTATCGACAAGTGAAATGTCAACTCGCAAACAAGGCATCGAAGGAATATGCGAATCATCTCCACAACTGCCGATGATTCGGAGAGTAGATTTTTTTGTGGGGTTTTAGGGCCCGTTGACGAACCTAAACCCCCCCCCCCAAAAAAAGAAGAGAGTGCTACGCGAATAGAACCAGGTGCGCACTATACATAGAACACGACACACGAGCAGGACAATTGAAGACGCCGCGTGGTGCATACAACTGAAACTCCACTAGACGCGTCGTACTAGTATTAAGGGACGAGAAGCAGTGTGTCCGCGTCGATCGAAAGACCCCTGACTCACCACCCATTTGCCTTCCCTCAATGATTGGAAATAGACCATATGAATAAGACAAGGATAAGAGTATTCCAATAATTACAGAAAGCTTAAAAACTGTTTAATGCAGAGTAAATATTTCAGACAAATAAAATTCGAAGAACTCCTTCCACTTTGATGCACTTCAGAGTTTAAGATGAGAAAAATTATTAAAGGGACCTCGTCTCATTTAATCCTGTAATGGACACAGCGCGGAAATAATTCACTGTTACATCGAAATGTATTGAATTTCCTCCGTACACCTACTGCAAATAGAAACAGATAATTCGTCGCGAAGAGGATTTTCTTCCTTCCGCTTTCCTACAATAATTGAATGTTGGTCGTGCCCATCAGCCTTACCAGGGGCTAGCGATGACATTGGATGCTCCGCCGTACTGAGGTTCCACTGCGGTTGCGACCTACGTAGCAAAATGACCAATACATATTAACCGACAAATAAACAAATATTATTTTTAAACTTCCTATCTGATCTGTTTAATTGGATCAACTTTGCATCGCTAAAAATAAACTCCTTTAAGGAAAATTAAAAAATATTTCAGAATAAACACGATGATAATTTGGGTCTATCGTTGAATTCTTCAAATCCGAAACCATGGATTATTACGTCCCGAGATAAACTACTTCGCAAGACGACATCGGGAGCCGCATCAACGCAGAGAGACCATTGGTAAGCAGATGCTCCCGCTGTCGCCACCGACGCCGCACACGTAATTCACGCGTGCTTCTGGCGGCGCGGTTTTTGCACGCAAAGGCCCCTGCAAAGTGGCCGTGCGCATGGATCTGCTTTCGAAAAAAAGCTTCTTGAGGAGGGTGGCAGCCTCTGGCGGCGCTGTTGGACCTGAAGGATGGGAAGAAGGCGGTCACGCAATCAAAAAAGGAAATCGAAATATCGGGACATATTTTCTGACGAATCAAATTTTGAGGAAATTCATAATTTGGACTCCTTTATCACAGAATACTGAAATTTACGTAAAAGCATGGAATAATTAGTTGGAAGAACAGAATCAAATGTGCCCGGTGACTTGGGAAATGTTCCTCAAATACGGTAACCAAATTCATTATCATGAAGTTTATCTCACGTTCAAGGATATTTAGCTATCAACAGATTGTAAAATACCGATACGTGAAAAAATTTGAGTAGATACTAATTACCAATCGCATGATAAGATTCCGGAATAAGTTTTCTTCTTGGCGAGTGAGCCTGCGGGCTCACCAAGCGAGGATGGGGATAATGACTCAAGATTATGAGATTGGTTAGTGATATTATTGGGAAGTGAAGGGTAAATTAATTTCAATCGGTACCTGAACTGGAATAAAATCTAGACCTTTGCACTATAACATCTTTAATGGTCAAATCAACTGTAAACTAAAGAAAAAATTAGGATAAATTCCGGAATCCCACGAGACATTGGTACGATGAGACGAGAAAACGCGTCATTGTCATTATTGCTGATACGAATGTTTACGGAATTATGTTATCGAGTGGATTGATCAATTTTATTTAAACAATGAAGGTTTAGAAAAACATTCGCTTCGATTTATTTTCACAATTGTAACAAATTTTAGTGAAATTATTTCGCAGTACTATTAACTAACGAATCAACCTTCGAGAAAGTTGTCTTCGTCCTCTAAGCCTCATTATCACAAACACCCTTTCAGAGTCTTAAAGATCAGGGAAATAAAGAGAAATAATGCTGAATATCATTCTAAAAATCATGAGATTTCCCGTGAATCACCTTATCGTTCTTTAACTTTCATTTCGTAATGTAGAAACCCACAGTTATTTTATATTTCTGCTATGAATTTTGATGTCCTTCTCTCTATGCGTACAGTACAACGTGGCTGTATGCATACGTAAATCCTTACTTTTCTTACGGAAATTGAGGTAAAATGTTATATCTCTTCTATCGTGAAGTCATGAATGGTATCGTCTCCAGAAAGAAGGTCACACATGTCTCGTTTCTGCTGTACACGAGTTGCAAAATGTTCTCCAGTAATAAATAACAACGCCCTCCCCAATTGAATGTAAGTTTTCCAACGTGCATATTACTCGTTCAATCACAATAATCCTGTTGCAATCTCAAGGTAGCTTAATTACTAGTCACGACTGCACGAATGAGCTTGGCGATGGAACGCGAGCGAGGCGTCTTAGAAGGATGGCGATTTTAGTGACGTCCTCGCCACACACGTTGACACCTACAAATGGTAGAATAACTCTCAAAACGGGAAGGATATTTGGAGTCCACAAATGGTGTCATGTCAAAGACAATGTTTTTAAGTGATACTAGTTTTTGAAAAAAAGACTCTAAAAGAAGTGTCTGAATATGATATGTTTTAGTTCAATACTGTTTGGGCGAAGATTGACAAATGTGGTATAAAAGTTTGCAACAATCCATTGTTCTCTTGCATAAAATATATTTGGCAAAGGTATGAAATAATGCGAACAATTTTTATACTATCTTGAGAGGAATAATCGTGGGAGTGGGAGTGTGTGCGGAGACGTTTGCAAATAATTTTAAATCTCTAAAGACATTTGAAAATCGACACGTTCGGATGAGAGTCTTTTTGAAACGCGGGCTTGGGATCGTCTCCGTCACCACCTCTTCTGTTACAGATGTTTCTGCCAAATTTTTCGGGGGTGGACGAACTGTTGAGACCTCATAGTCTGGAGCAATGGGTGGGACGGTGTGTCTAGACGCAGACTCTTCGCCTCGCTCATGACGTCACGTACAAACGATCACAAAAAGCAGGCGCCAGCGTTACTGTTTGCGGTCGCCGTCGTCGCTCCGTTCAAGTGAGGCCCACTCGGGGACGAACTTCGCGTGCTTGGGTGCCGCGCGCCTCCTCCGCGATGGGTGCCGCTCCACCGCCCCCCTCAACCAGCACTCACGGAGCGCCAAATGGAACCACTCTCAAGCAACGTGGTGGATAGCGTAGACTTTCCTCTAGGGGAGGCGTGGGAGATGAAATATCTTCATCTAAGCTGGATCATCGAACAGGTTACATTGGTACTGCCGCTTGGTTCGAAATTGCTTGAGTTTGCGAGAATCCTTCTTGGTGATTAATGAGGAAGTCAAGAGACAGGGCTTCTTGATTAATCTGATCGAACATAAGTAATTTGGATTTCCTTTGTTATAATGCGTCAATATTTTTTAACGATAAAAGTGATCATAAACAAACCGGTTTTTTCCATTGGTGAATGATACATGGCATCTTACTTGTCGGGTGGTACCATATATTTGCGAAAAATACTCACTTATCTGTATGCTAATTTTTTGTATTTAGCGAATAAATATGCGAAGATGCCATTACTCGCAAGTTCATCAAGTGCTAGTGTAATAAATAATATTTTCAGGCATACAAGAACCAAGTGTCAACATAGTAAGTACTGTCAGTAACAATGATTCAAGTAAATAATTTAATTAACTTTTCCCTCCAGTTTTTGAAACAACGCGTATAACAAATCTATACTACTTCCATTAACTTTGATGAAATGGGAAGAAACAGTTTTCATCATTTACTCAACTATATTATACTCGTATAATTAATAAAGTGTAATAAAAATAACTGAAACTTTTTTACTTTGATAATTCATTAATATATTGGTAGTGATACTGTCCCTATAATTAAAAAAATAGCGTAATATTTTAAAAAATGTTCGTTATTCGTATCCAGGAAAGGAAAACAGTGTGATGACTTTTTTGCATTTCTTCAATCAGGTTTTACTTTTAACCATTTAAATTAATAGTTGTACAAGGTCTCTCTTCCAATTGCGTCAAATCCCGAAACGGCGACTGGCGACGTCCGCTTGACACATTGCATGAGTATTCAGAAAACAATACTTCGCGCGAAATATTTCAGATCGTTACGAAAGGTCAAATTCATGAATAATTCATCGGCAGTACATCTCGATGAGTTAATTAGCATATAATGAGATGCCTGAGTTCACGCAACAGCGCAGTAATTTGAAGTGATATATGACAGTGTGCACTCAAACCCATTATGGCATTCTATCGTCGCATTCCACTCTTACGTCGTACAAGGTGCATGTACCTATTCATCATTCCAGGAGCTTGTTGGATTTTAAACACGTGTACATAGTCACCTTACACAGCATTATCTGTTACAAAGTATTGAGGGGAATATTAATCTTCAGAAACGTTTATTAGTTCCGCTCCGGCAACTTGGTCGTCCGTAAGAGCTGCCAGAATTCCCTACTAAGTAATAAATAGTTCTCTCAATTATTTCTTCATTAACAGTCAGTAATTGAATTGGTTTTTGCAGATGTCGTTCCGTATAATCCTTTGGAGTCGCGATTCCTATCTCAGGTAAATCGACTGCACAGACTTTTTCGGGGATACAACACATCCATATAAGCAGCAGCTACGTGATCTTGCTCGCACAATAATGACGAAAGAGGCCAAGAAGTCACGTCAGTAGAAAGAACATGCGATTACCCAAAGCAAAAGGTGAAACGAAGGACACTCAGTGACGCAAAATTTAATTTACTTCACACCTCTAGAGATTACATCTTAATGTCGTAACAGTTCAGAAATCAAAATCTGATTTCATAAAAGAAAAAGAAAAAAATATCTTCGGAGATACTAAGAGAGAAAGAAGATACAAAATAATTGAGTAGGAATAGTTAGATTTCACTAATAAGTCATTGCGAGCATTTCCGCATACATTTGCAACGTGATGCAGTTCTTCTGGGTTTGAGTAGTGAATCATAGCGGAGATCGATACAAGACAGGTTCCTTCGCTCAAGGCCTTATCTCGACCACTTACTGGAGGAATGTCATGCTTGCTTCAATTGACATTGCACGCGTGTCTCAGTCCCCAGATTCTCAGGCGCCTGTCTTCCGGCGCTCCACCTCCAACATCAGACAGACACCGAGTGCGGCGAACATCAGGATCTTGGCGATGTACCTCCCCTAGTATCGAATTCCACAAATAGTTCTGCAGCTTGTGTTCCAAACGGAGTAAACAACGAGTTTGTGTACGATGTTGGCCGCATAAGTTTGTTATAAAACAAAAAAAAGCAGAATACCTTTCAGAAATGATTGGTTAAATAAATACAACTCATGATTATACAAAAGAAATTTTACACTTTTTCTTTCTACTCATATTGAACCTGAAATGCTGGTGTATTTTTTCAGAGTAATTCATACTCGATTACTAAATAAACCCGGGATTGGAGTACAAGCTTCCGCGCCAACAACGCTCGCTTCTGATACAATATCTTACACCGACACTAACATTTTCGTGTTAACAATGTTAAAAAAATAAAACCTCACTGATCATACAGGTGCAAATAAGAGATATAACCATTCGTTTGTCATTCAAATACCTCTCTTCTGTTTGAACTTAACAACCTTGTCGTTCAAAACAACACAAAAAATGCCAGACTTATATAAAGCAATGCAAAGCGTTTTGTGGTTCGAGTTGGGAGTAATGACGCCGACAAGACTTCATGTTAGTTACATCTATTTGCTAGACAAGCGAAAACATAGTTTCGAGCATATTTACTCTGCGAACTGCATTAGTATCATGATGTCTCCGCTGTTATGCAGTCACTATTGATTACGATGGAGAGTTCTGGAAAGCGTTAGAGTGGCTATGTTTGCTTACGTAATTACGAGTTACTGGAGGCACCCTGCCGGGCTGTCTAGGAATGACGGATGAAGCGGAGATCACGTCCTCGCCTCCAGTTAGAAATTTCGTTCGGGGATAGAGACGGAGGATTGTAACATATCTTTCACTACACACCCTTCCGTCATTAAAAAGGAAGATCCTCAGTACCCAAGAAAAGGATGAACACATCTTACGGAAAGACCTCTTCGCGTCTAGATCTTTGGCAAAAACACTGTGTTACAATACATTACTTCAAGGGGAAAAAACTCTCTGTGACAGCTTCATAAACGTAATGTAGTTTTATTTTAATAATATTCATTTAACTTCTTAAACGCTGAGAATGCTACATCCCCTTTCATCGAATCACAATAAGAATTCTCTTCAAATGTGTCGCTGGGAGCTCGAGTTTCACTAACTGTGTCCTGCAGTTGAAAAATGCCCGAAATATAATTGAGGATGACATTTCTGATCTTATCGAGACGGCGAGGTCCCAACAAGTTGGTGGATAGAAGGAGACCTCCTGTTGAGAAACTCACTAAATTCTTCTTTTTCTTGTGAATGTGATAGGAAGCAAGCTCTGGTCTGAAAAACGTTTGTTTTGAGGGAACAAAAAAATTCATAGGGAAGTTCACTTCGTAGTCCCTTTATGTGGACTCTCATTCAACATACTTATGTTTTATCTGTATAATTCCCGTGAAAATGTAACATAGACTTACTTCTGTTTCCTTATGTAGTTTGGCGGTATTTTTGTAGCAACTGAATGTTACTGTTCACTTTCCTCAAAGTATCCGTATCGAACAAAAATATGAAAGAACATTTATTGATCATTTTCAACTTCGTACCCCAAGTTAGCGACCAACCCCAATGAAATCATAAAATGCACAACAGGATCTGAATTAACTGACAATCTTGTCCAACTAAAATATCTTGGCACAAGAAACTATCTTCCAAATATATCAGTCCAACTATATAAAACTTACATAACATTTTAGCAAAGCTTAAATAAAATTATCTTATACCTCCTTCAAACAAATGTATTTATATACATTGAATGTGTCACATTAATGGTTTTGCTTAAGGACCTCAACGCGTAATATTAATTCTTCATGTAACTTTAGTGCTCTTGGTCAGATGCGCTTTCTTTCATATTAGGATCTAATTGAGGTATTGAATTTTGCGTAGCTTATTTTGCGTAGTAGACAGATCTTTGATAAAAGAAATCGGAAAGATGTACGTCGTCCGTTCGGTGGAAATGCAATCCCGTTTTGTCCTTCAACCCAAGAAGAATATTCAGTTTATGACATCGAAGGTGGTTTCATCGAAATTTCGATTCGATATCGATTCGTTGGATTGAAGACATAGTTTAATTAGACGGCAAAAGCCTGTAACCTGCCTGATGCAATTACAACAGAGGGAAATATTAATAAGAAGATGGTACACAGCTGAACAATTTGTGTGCCAAGACATCACCAGAATCGTGTTTTCGTGCAGCGGGAAAGCGCCATGCACTGTAGGCCGAACTTACGAAATCTATTGAGCGACTCGTCCTCTGGCTCAACAGCGAGCACGTGCCCCTTCATGTCGATGCCCATGTAGCTTAGGCTGCAGTCATTGTACAGACGAACTGACCGCACCATGGACGGCACCGCTCCGCAGATCACCACCTGCAACGAACAAACACAGAAACATTCAGATTATTCATTGAACGAAGCAATATTTAATTTTTGTGACAAAGCGGTAATGATGATCATTTATATAATTACAATGCATGCAAAATTACTTGCGCTTAAACTCTGTCGAAAGTTCTGAAATTGAAATGTTATTTTAAGCGAACGTAAAACACCTGCTCCCTCTGTGATGAGGCTTTTAATATTTTATGGCATTTCAATATTCACGAGAGACATTAGTAATTTAGAAATTTGCGGAAACTACTTATTCCCGTTCGGGTACCAGAATATTTTGAAATAACGGACCTTAATTGTTTCTTCGTTGTGGTCTGGTTTGAACCAGTGCTCTGAACAAAGCCGATTTGCCTAAATTGATAATAATTGATAGAAAAATTAAGCAGTTACAAATTGTGTACGACATCGTGGAGGACAACAGATACTTTACTTTTCTCTCCAGAAGTAAGCAAGGGACCATCCCATCAATTCCGATGAGAGGGACTAACGGCACTGTTGGATTAGCTATTTCTGCAATATTTATTTCGAATATATTCTTAATGTTCAATTATTCAACAAAAGAGTACTGTTGTAAATATATTACTCCCAAAATAAATAATTGATTACTTAAGTACAGTCGTATTATTATTTAACATATAATTGTAGCCACCTGTAACGGAGGTTAGTCTGGAAGGTACTTCTGGAAAACGAATTTTACGTTTATTTATGAAGTTTCAAATGAGAAAAAAATTCTCAGTGTAGTTACAATAGAGAATGTTGACACATTTTCTTATAAGGGGGCATCAAAGAAAAGAAGATTGACCTTCCGCAACCTTTGCAATCATAACATACACTATAACGTAAAAACAATACAGTAGTGGCAATGAAAGCAAATCCTGCAATAATCCAATAAAAATATCTGAACAATTTTAAGAGTGAAGAAAGTACAAAAATGCGTGAGAAAGAAGTTGGCTATAAATAGTTATGATAAAAAATATTTGTTTTTTTGGTAATTTGGTTGTAAATATTATAGAACTTTCAATCGAAATCGCTAATTGGTCAACGGCGGTTCAGAACAGGGGTATCGAAGTAAAATGCATCAGAATTAGAACAGGGTCAGGAATAATAAACTGTGATACTCAAGGGTATCTTTCTTGAAAACGAACGAAAGGAAAAGAAACGTTCTTCCTAAACCGTAGGCAGAGTCTCGTCATACCCCATAACGAGATGGAAGCTAATAATATTAAAGAAGTATTGTTTTTTGACCAACTGTTGCATCGAAATTTAAGTAGATAAAATACCAACTACGATTTATACGGATCAACTGTAGGTCTGAATTATTATTATTATTATTATTATTATTATTATTATTATTATTATTGTTGTTGTTGTTGTTTTAAGTATGTTTCGTTGTAATGTTTCCATTGCTTTTAGCCTAATGACGGTTCCAATGAGGGCGAAAAAGTTTTCGTTTGATTAATAAAATAAATGCGACAAGACATCTTTTTATTTAATATATTTATTTACATTTTTATGAGTTAGGAGTTTTTCGATTTATCTCAACCGTGAATTAATATATTGAGAAAAATGATCGAATAAAGTCAACTTCATATCAATGATCATATCAATGTAATGTTGCAAGAAAGGAAAACCGATCAGAATAACTTTGGTATACATCGTTCCAATGTAATTGTACGGTACATATTTCCGTTTAGGAAACGTGCGTCGTATTCGAGAGGAACCTCTAAAAGTTATCATGGGCGAATCATTAATGGAATATATTTTACGCAGTTTAGTTGTGATGCCTAAAATAATTTAAACCATTTTTCAATAGCTGAGATTTAACATGGGTATAAATTTAACAAGTGGAAGACAACATTACTCTTATCTAATTTAACATGGGTATAAGTTTTCACGAGTACTTTCTTCAGGCGAGAAAGTGGTGGAATATATTTATCATTTTGACTCAAGGAGTAATAGCAGTCGTATTAGATAGATGTATGAAATCATTTAGATCTTAATTGTTCTCGACGTAGAAGACAAAAATTTATTTATGAATGTGTAAGATAGAAATTTTCCCATATTTTCATTGATATCATTCGCTGACTGTTCCAGTTCAAAAGGCGTCACTTGTTGAGAGAGATTCGATTCTACGGTGAATCTGAAACCCGCGTTTGACCTTTGCTTTGTGCCGCTCACTCAGCAAATATTGGATACGAACAGATAAAAAGATTTACCGTCGCATAAACTGAATCATAAAGCACTAGTTGCACTACTTGGTTCATGGTAAAATGAAGGGAACATGACGAAGAATGGGCACGGGAAATTTCTCGAAGCAATGAGAAATTCTTCACTCGAAATCGACAAAATCCTAATCTTCCAGCATACGAGGGGGTCTGTATCGTATTGAGAACTATGCTGTTTATATTAGAGGTCCCGTATTATCAAGTGATTTTAAGGAAAGCCCATAATGCGTGAGATGAAATAGGAGGAAGATCACGTAGTGGCAAGAGATGATCACAGCTGCCCGTCCAGGGCAATTTGCTCTCGTGGGCATCACGAGGACGTGGAAAGGGCAATTCCTATCAACTACCTCGCTGAGGAGGGGATTGCCGTATGTGCAGTGGTGGGAGACAGCCAACACTGGTAATCGCTTTCTTAAATTAAATGGTTTGAATCTAGAAAACAGGTCACCTGTCTCAATCCTACAATACATTTACCCAGGAATAAGCTTCACTTAAACTAGAGTACATTGGGATAAAAACCACAACTTTCGAATAATCTATAAAAACGAAACGTATAAAACCTCTGACAATACCATAATTTGGTAGGCAGAGGATACTAAAGATATCAAATTGAATCTTAAAAATTGACCAATATTAGCTATGAAGAGAGGAAAACTATCTCGTGCAAGTTCACTTTGAAAGGTTTTTAAAGAATATATTGTGATTCATTATACAATAATGAAAAATATCGATATTCGTCAATCGAAGATATTGAGGGCTGAAGTGACAGCATGAATGGTTTTGCTCATTTCGAACAGTTTTTTGGAAAGCAATTAAATTAAATCGTTTATTTAAAAAGAACGATAAGTGACGTGCAACCCGGTGCTCTCCTTCCAACTTTCCTCCTTCTCCTATGATGCCCGCGGTCGCCCGTAACATTCGTCGAAAGGCATATCGCTGGCCAACTCTGATTTAGTGTCTTCAACAAGTAGTAATGATTGGCGAAGTAAATTTAGAGAAGAATATTTGTGATGAGTTTAAATAAAAATACTGATACTGCCAAGAACTACCAAGAGATAGGAATGATAAAAATGTAATAATAATAATAATAATTATTATTATTATAATAAATGTTTTATTTTGGTTGGCAGAGTTTGGGACATTAGGCCCTCTCTTACACCAAACCAATAATCATATACATACATACCAATACAATGAAATAAATATAAACAAGAAAATACAATAAAATAAGACTTGTTTAGAGGATGATATAGTTTTTTCTGACCACGACAATGTTTCATCCACAATTATCCCCAGGTTCCTTACCGTTGACGAGAACGATATGGTTAATTTATTCAATTCTATCAGTGGTAATTTATTCTTGTTTATTTCTCGTCAACGTTTAGGGTATCCTAATAGTATTACCTGGAATTTTTCTGAATTTATTTTCAGTCCACAATTTTCTGCCCACTGATATACAGATTCTAATTCATTATTGATATTTACTATTGCTGCAGTTGTATCGTCTGGATTAAAGTGGATGTATAGTTGTAGGTTGTGGATGTATAGTTGCATATTGAACGGATGCAAGATATTTTATGGTTCAGAAATATGTTAAGGCTGAATAAATACTATGGAATCATCATAGAAACGAGGAAATAACTGTGTTTGGTGTGAAAGGGCGTAGAAGTTGGAATCTGAAAGTCACGTCAGCATAAGTTGCGAGACAATGTCATTTCGTGAGAGTTATTTAACATTTATATTGATCAATCAAATATAAAAAAACATAAATATGAAATAAGAATATGAAATCAGACAAATATTTAATAATCCGTTCATATTGTTTTTATAACTTTGCATCATCTTCATTGAAAAGTTATTATACTTATGGGTCAATGTTTATTGTACACGAAATAAAACACTTTTTAAACAAAAACGTGCGATAAAAATAATGTTATGTACGAAATTAAGTTTCTACATTATATTCTTTGTTATTTATAATAATTATTATTCAGAGATTATTCAATTCTTTGTTTGACTCGAAATAACAGTGAAAATGCAGAAATATCAATGGGGTGAAGGCGTGGTATGAAAATGATAGCGGGTAAAACTGTCCACTTCATAAAATTTATGAATTGGTGAGAGAGAAAATGAAGGAAATTCTACTTTCGTGATCGAGGTACACAGAGAGCCTGTAATAAAGATCATTACTGAGGAACCTGTATTAGGAGGAAAGGTGCATGACAAGTAGAAACGAATACTGTCAGCACAAAGAAGCATAGAAACCTATCAATCGCTTCCGAATTTTTTTAAATGAATACGTAAAAGGAAGAAGCTTCAAAGAATAAAACATGATAAGCGTAGGAAATAGATCAGCGTCGAAGATAAATTCATTTGTATTAGGATGTAATATGTGTGTTACGACAGGTGTGAGGTGAACAATTTCATATTCACCACTTCCGAATGAAAGGGAATGACGTTTGACAGTCAGAAGGAAAAGCAATCCTAGTAGGCGACGAGTGAAGGTCACCATGTTAGAGGGAATATAAATGGCAACCAATTCTGACGATCCCGGTTATTTGCAAATGCCGTTGTTCGGGGAAGACTTCAACGATGTTAAAATTGATATTTGGCTTGTACTTAGTATTGCTCTTAGCACACAACATCGAAAACATTAGTTAGATTCCAAACACAATAAAAATTCTAACAGAACATAACATGTTGTTTACCAACATTCGTGGTTTCAGTCGATATTTTGTGGAATTTATAATCGTTGTGGAAGATTATTTCATCCGGTTTTCCTTAAACATATTCTTTGTAGTTATTTTACATACATTCCACCAAATCCAATATATAAAATGTAATCAATGACAAGTATTGGGGTATATACAAAAACTGGTGTCCTACTGCCGATGTCTTGACTGGGAAATATATTAAGTATTATTTGCATCTGTAGCGCTGTAATATCTTTTTTCAAATCGCATTTTTTGATATTATTTCAAGAACCATGTACAATACCCTAGGATTTTAGCCATAAATGTAACGTATATTATACGCATAAATATGCAACGTAGCATGTAAAAAGAAACGAAGAATTGACTTGGCAATATCGAGTTTATGTAATGCCATATTACGAAAGAAAATTGGGTCAGGGGTGAGAAATGATACAAAGCTAAGAAATTCTTCCTTTGTTCCGCACTCATGTAACTATTAGAAATACAAATAATATAAACAATAACGTATATAAACGGGCAATTTCATTAATTTCAACACACTGAAACAATGCTTTTTCATGAAATTTCAATTCAAAGTTATGACAATTTTGGGATAAACTTCTTCGACGTCAGCCTTCAATACATCCGAAGACGTAGAAGAACATCAGGCAGTGAAGAAAAGAGATTCCTGCCTGAGTAAATATTGGTCTTGAGAGACACTGGAATTCAGAAAGTCGAAGATGTAAATTAAACGCCTTACGTCTTGGGAGACCGAGGAGCACCGTCTGGGTGCTAAGGCATTGTTACATGAATGGAATGGTGGTGTTCATAAAAAAATTAACTTTTCCACATTTGTTGCGCCAAATATTTCCCGGGAATTTGCTTCTTAGTGAAGTATGGAAGCGGGTGAGTAAAGAATCGCGTTACCAAATTCAGAATACATTAGTTAACCATCAGAGGTAGCAATTTGCTGATTTCAAGAGTTCCGTTATACTGGACCACGATTATCAGAACTCCAATCGGAGGATAACTGCAATTTTTAGTTGCAAGTCTTATCCGCAAAATGCAGTGAAAAAAAATCTTCACATTATCGAGAAAATTGCAAAGTTCACGTTACTCTTTACTTCGGAGGTATGTTAGGTTCCACAAAAGTATATGAAAGTATATGTTAATCAACTGCACAAAACAATGAAGTCATTGAGAACCTAATAACGGCCTCAAATTATGTTCTATTGTAAGAACAAAATACGAATCTCCACTACTGATTGATTTCTTAATTTGAGAGTCATAAATTGAACTTCTGAATTCATAAAAACTCTCATGTTCTAAAGTTAGTGACATCGGTTCCTGGTTTGAACGAGTCTCGCGACAACCAAATTAACCGATGTGCAGACGGATTTTTTTCCAGTACTTTATTTCATGTCGTGTATCTATCATACAACATTCCACGACATTATCTCTATTCGTATTCATACATAATTATTACCATACATTTTATTAACATTAACTTATATAATTGTCTCGTTCTGTTGATTATATTGTTCTCTTCTCCATTTTTCTGCCATTTGATCTCTTATCTCTTGCAACCAACGACTCCCGTCCCTTACCGCGAGGTAGGTGTGTTCGTGGAAATTCGATTTCTGTCCACCTTTAATTTATCTTACACGTTCGAGATATTCCTGGAAATGTCTGAACTTCATCTCTTTAGTTATTAACACTGGTCCTAATCCGCTTGACATAACTCCGTTTTCATTTTCCACAAGTACCGTTCTTTATCTGGTCCACAGAAGGGGCAGTTCCAAAAAATACGTGTTCACGTGTCGCAGACGGTTGCGCAATCCAGCCGCACACGTGCACTGCGTACACGTGAAGCCTCTTTGGTCTTCTTGGTCGCTTCCTTCGACTCCTCCACCATCGCCATGCTGTCCACAAAAGCTTCAGAACACCTTCACCCTCACTACCTATGGAGCTTTCAACACGACCTACAAGATCTGCTGTGATTCCAGTATACTTTCTTTTACCATCCTTACAAAGATTCCCGATGTTATTTTGTTCTACCCTCATTTTCAATATCCATTGTCAAATCTGGTGAAGCATTGCCGAAAGCAATTGTCACTATCACTCAAATACGGCCGCAATCACACAAATTCCATCAAGTTCATGTATTGCATTAATAATTCCCCATCCCCATTGCGGTCTCCCTTATTTACATAAATCATAATTTTCCTCTGTTTTCATCGTTTCCCTTCCGCTCGTTCTCGACGATCACGATTCCATCACCTCCTCAATAAATTGAAAACCTTCGGGATCAATCTCCATGATTATCTCCCTTCGCAGTAGTGTAAACTGCCCTTATTGCCTCTATGAGGTTGCTTGCCACCCCATTCCTCGGCCTCCTGTGTCTTCGCCTCCTCCTCGTATCCCCACCCGCCGCGAGCCCACCTCGTCCAGGTGGCGGCGCGCACAACGTCAACACAAGGAGCGCCCACGCCGAGGCAGCTGCGGAGGTCCTCCGAGGCACAGGACAAGGCGGCTGTGGCTACTCAGCCCTCGTGTTTCTGACAAACCGATTCGGTTCTGCTCCTGATGCGCAGCAAATGGCTTCATCGGAGAAGCAATTACAGCGGTGTGTTACTATTGGGGAAGAAAAACGATGACGTACTACGATGTGCATATTCACAAAGTCATATTTTTTTAATTCGAGAGGGACGTTGGGACAAAATAGTGTAAATAGCACCTACATTTCATATTTCTACTCCTCATCATGTTAGTTAGGTCGTATGATATTAAGATAAAACTTTTGTCAATTTTTTAGGAGATAATTGCAATTGGTTAATACTTGCGCAAACATAGTGTGTAAATCCAATTGCAGTTTAGCGAGAACTGAAACACTTCCTAATATCGCACATGAGAAATCATACAATTTTGGTGGATTAGGCCAATCCACCAAAATACATTGGACGACGGTGGCAAATGGATTGGATACCGCACAGGCTACATCCAGGAGGTTGGGTGGCTTAGCGAGGCAGGCGTTCCGGTGGCAGGCAGTAAGCGCTCACACCACCGTGTGCTCAGCTCACGCTGGCCGATAGCATCGGCGGCCGGTCCGCGCCCGTTCCCTCGAGTGTTTACTCAGTCCCCGGCGCTGGCCCGTTCATCTGCATAGCGCCCCAGGACGCCCATCGGCCTCGCCAGCCGGTCGACCGCTCCACCGCCCTTTGCCCGCTGCCCATTTTCCCGAGTTCTCAGTGGACCAGTGCCTTCCCATCACCGTGACTCACCACCCTCCAAGCTCTACCCTCACCGCCGCCATCGCTCTCCCTCTATCCTCTTCCTCCCACTCAGTACTCGGCAACTCGATTGTCCGCGTGTCATGGACTATACCGTCCTACCGTCTAGATCGGCACGTCATTACTCGGTATCGCGCTCATCTGGTAGCACGACGCGCGGGATTGCCACGCCCCCGCCGTGGCGCGCGTCTACTTCCCCACCCCTCACCACCGGCAGCTGCCACCGATGGATTAAGTGGACTGCCCGTGTCTGGGTCCAAGAGAGCGCCTGAGGGTACGACGCCAAAAGTAATTTCAGTAATTTTGACTTTAAAGTTCCGTTAATGACACATTATTTGTAGAAAAGTGAAAAAATTTGTCTTCCATTATCAACATCGTACAACGACACAAATGGTTTCTATTGTTCATTTTAATATTCATGAAATGAATTCATTATAAGGGTTCTTCACGAACACGGAAAGCCAGGTGCTTTTAATACCCTTCTGGGGTTGAATAACTGTAAAAAATATAATGTGACTGGAGAAATGGCAAGACACCTTGTTCGTACTTCCTTGACTAAATATTTTTATTAAGGAATTTCAAAGGATTACTTAAACTGGTCAAACATCATAACGCAAATGAATAAAACTACTATATTAAAAAATGATCGTGGAAACCAACTTTCATACGTAAAATTTGTAAAAAAATTCACCCGTTTATACATCTACCAAAGACAACATTGGAATGGAAAGGAAAATTGGAATAAAATATTTTCTTAATCGTTTACTTTTTACATTTATTTCAGATAAACATTTTCCTTTAAACTAATAAAAGGGTAACAAAGGTCTCCCCCATATATATTCCTTTCTTCCCCTTCATAAACATTTCCGTGGCATGACCATTCCTTACGTGGTATTCGGGCAGTGAGAAGCATCCTAGCTGTCCATATCGACATCGTCCAAAATGTACAGAGAAGCAAGCGCACGCAGGCCTAATGAACACCGGGTGTGTTTGACCTGTCACGGCCGTGAGTGCAAACGCACGCTAGCGTTCGTGTACACGCGTGCACGCACTCAGGGCAACGGCCGCGTGCTCACTGTGACCCTGAAGGACGCTCGTGTGGCCCCTTTCCGACAGAAGGACGTCTTCGATTTTGAGACAGAAATTCCTGTGCGGGAAGTGCAATTCAACAAGTCGTTATTTTACGTGCAGATAATCGTATGAGAGCAAGGTAAATATTATATCAAGAGTTTCCCAAACGTGTTTAGCCAGTATCTATCTATCATAAGTGAATAGAAAATATATTCACTAAGCGGTGAACAGAAATATGAAGCGAAATATTTAATTATTCTCTTATTAAAAAGGTTGCTTTATTTGTTCCACTCTTTCTACCTGAACTTTCTTGTTTTGTACAATGCAGGAGACAAAAAAGGTTTTATGATATTGAGTCAGTCTTGCAAAAGCAAATTGAAAACGTGCTATTTTTACTCGTACAATATTTGCATGAATTGTATAAATATTAAAACGATAAATTGATATAAATCCTAAGTTCAAAACTACTAAAGATTTTGTTTTGGCAAAGTCTCGAAAAGGAAAACTGCACTATTATTAATTCTTATCGCGTTATCTAAATTAATAGAGCAGTCCACGTGGTCAATCAGTTGCAAGCCATCAAAAAACCGATATTTAAACGTAATGCGCAAAATGATGCATTACAATTCCATCAAGCTTTCAGAATAAAATAACAATGTCATAAAAACTACTCTGCTATGCAAGGAGGCTGACATAAAGAACGACACAAAATTGAAATTACAGATTTGGCTTAATTGCCCATTTTGTACAAACATTCGTCCACCTGTTAGTTCCTTTTATACCACGATTCCCTGGTGGCGTGACGTACAAAAAAAAGACAAGTTGACGGTAGCCTCCATTATGTACGATCGCCACCACTGCTGTCAGCGGTCTGCTTCTCCACAACGTTCCCAGATACTTCAAGCGCCCCTCTCTTATTATCTCTCTCTCTCCCTCTCAACGCTTGCTCCCTCGTCGGCACATAGGCGGTCAAAGCGAGCTGCCTAATACATATGGATGAAAGGCTACAATTAATAATTAGCAAAACATATAGTGTTACGGATCCACTTCGTGGCTGATTTGCTTTCGCTTTCGTTACAGCGGGAAGAGGCAGCGCAGCCCATCCAAGCGAGTTAAGTGGCTCGGGCGACACGAGAGCCACCAGCGTTGTTGCTCAAGTGGGATGAGCAAGTTGCGAGCAAAGTTGACGATACGCATTTACGTCGAAAGGAAATTTTCGTAACAATTCTATCATTCTTGACAATTGTTATTTTGGGCAGGTAATTTGTATTTGCTCCCCGAACACCAATCAGTTTTTCACATTACATGCTTCTATGGTTATTGGCCTTTGCACTGTCAAAATGAAAAGAAAAACATGAAGAACGATAAATCATCTTAACATTTCTATGAAAAGTACAAAATTGCTTGGAAAAATCTTTGACTGCTTAAACAGAAATAACTTTTACCCGTAACAATTAGAAAATAGTGGAATAAAAACAAATACGAAATAAAATAGTCGATAGACGATTTTTAACATATGTAATGAAAAATTAAGTTTTCGAGAAAAACTTCATGCCCTTAGTACCATGAATACAATTCATGTGAGTAAAGTATGTGATAAAAATATTAAAAGAAGAAAAGGTAAAAATAGTGTTTGATAATTGATAACGATAAATCGGAAATGCCGTACGAATAAGGCACGCCCCCATCCCCGGTGCGGGAAGTTTCCAAGAGCGGGTGAAGGGTTTAGATCAGGGTAAACATTCTCTTAAATTCAGAACTTAATTTTCTTTAGTAAATAAATAACAGATTTTCAATTTTATTTTTTAAATATTTATTCATTTTTAGTTATTTCGGACTTAAGTAATACATACAATGAAATTTTATGTAATGAAGATAATCGTATATTTGAAACTCATCAATTTCTGCTAATCATTATTCCAAATAAACTGCATTAAAGCAGTTTAAAATAAATGCTCAATTTCATCATGTATGAGAAATTATCTTTTTGAGTGGTTATTTATGAACGGTCAAAAACAAGACAAATGTTGGCACAATTCCATACTTTTTATATTAATCAAAAATGGGGAAGGGGGTACTGTGATTGAAAAGTATTACAGAAGATCATAATAAAAGAGGTTGGAATCCGTGTCCTCAGGAACAATACATTTGGCCGAACTTACAAAATGAAATTTTTTGAATTGTTTTCTCCAGTGATTCAAAAGAGCTTAAAAATCGTTTAGAAAGCAAATACCTTGAATATATACTGTATTCCAAAATAAACGTTCGTAAGAGTTACGAAAAGAAGAGATATCAATTAAATTAAATAAATAATTAGACTTACGGCCATTTATGGATATATAGCACGACGTATCGATTTCGTTTTAAGCCGTCATCAGGTGATTAAATTATAACAAGAAACATAGTAACAGGACAATTGAACATGATATAACCTTAAATATATACACGAAATAGGTTTACTTAAGAAGCAGAAACTACACAAACATGTTATAATATTATGTTGTATAAACTAGATACATTTTCAGTGTCTGTGCGTAAATTCAAACTCCCGTGTGTATTAAATATAAATTTCACTTCTGATATACAATGTTAGTAATAATTAAATTCTTTGTTCAAAATTATTGTAGTTTCCCAATCCATTCAGTGGTAATTATTAATGCAATGTGAGGCAACTACTCAACTGATTTTAAATTTCGTTTTGCGGTCTTGGATTCTAAGCCTCTATTTATTTGACCTACAATTACAATGGACGTTAATTGTAGTAGAATTTGATGTCAATTAAGTTCTATTTCTTTTCAAGTGATCATTGTTTCTGTAAATTAACCTTATTTCTGAAAGTGAAAGTTTAGCATACCGTACCTATCTACGTCCCGGTTTGCTGTGCCGAAGCGCCGATATTTACTTACCCCCAAACCATGTGTTTACACTGATCGACATAAAAAGTGAAGCGAGGAGAAGAGCTGTGGAAGGCGAGGCATAGCAACTTAAAAGACCATTACAAAGAAACACACCTGTGCTTTGCATCGCGTTCTTCTCTTTTCGGAGACCATTTGGGTGCAAAACGAGGACACGGCGGAACGCGGTAGAAGGTACTGTACATACATCACTTCGTTAATTCAAACAAAGGAGGCTTGTAAATGTATGAGTGGAAAATACGAGTAACAAGAGGGAATGCGTAAAATGGAGCATTACAGTGCCCAGGAACAAACTCTGAAGCTCGTTATGCTCATATTTCTTCCGCATTCAGATGTGATATGAGAAGCTGGACACCCGGGTTCGATTCCCAGTTCGTTGCCTTTTTCATCATGCCGTAGTTATAGAACACTTGTTTCTATCATTTGGACAGGAAGCAGATGGGCAATTGAGTTCACAAAATTTCAATCTCTTTCGAGAAGCAATCAAGAAAATATGTAATTAGACGAGGGGTGGATTTAGCTTGTAGGCACAGAAAATGGAGATCAAAATATACAATTAGTATCCCAGTCAAGAAATATCTTTTCATGAAAATGCGATCTGTATTATTCATTTTTATACGATGTATTTATTAAACACCGAATAACGTTATTCTTATTATTTGGTAACAAAGAAACGAGGAGAATGGTTAATAAATCGGTAACTAACATGTTCATGATAAAAAACATGTTCCCGAAAATATTAATGAATTTTTTTCATATTTTGTTCAATAAATTTATTGTTTCTAAAAAATCAAGATTTTCGAGAACATCCGGAATAATTGGTATTTTCCTTTATACTCGAAATCAAGAGTCCGTGATCTCCTTCTGTTAGGTATGAAAACTGATGGAGTAGTTTAGAGTTCGAAATACCATCTGAAGTTTTCTTAAGCAAATGGAAACGTCATAGATGTCCTCCTGTGAGACGAGTGCAAACAAAAGATAAGTACTTCAAAAGAAAATAGTTTTTTTTTCTATTTCTTAAAATAAGTTATACGTGTCAAACCTTTCAAAATAGAAATACATGATCAGAAAAGAAGAGTCGCTTCAAACTGCAAGAAATGGTGCCCAATACTTATCAACTTACCATTAGGAGACACAACAATTTTGCAGAGACGGCTAGCTGTGGTAACCTGTAAGCAAAAAAAAGAAAGATGTGAATTGTCATCAAGACAGCTAAAATGTTCAAGTTATAAATGAAAATGTTTCATACTAACTCATAGAAAGTATCTTATTTAGTATTCATGATCAATCATAATACCGTGATAATATCTCCCAAACAATAATTTGCACTAAAACTTTGTCCGTAGTGTATTTAAGGAGTAGTACTTAATATATTTAAAATTTTACGTATTACACACTTCAAATCAAAACATTAATGATCAAATACAACCTTCTTAAATTGTTGTAATTTTAAGGAATTTCAATGGGTAAATTGAAAAACAAATTGAAATTTTTTGTCAAGTATAATAACATGGAACAACTAACCCCGTGCCGAATTTTAGAAATTATTCAACCAAATTATTGAATCTAATTCCATTTCCAATTCCATATTAATACAATTAATTCCAATAGTCTAAGAGACAAATAATATTTAATGTGAAATCAATGAGAGTATATGCGTAATTTACACAATGTATATACTTTTTTATAATATGGATTTGAGATGTGTAAATGTTTCCAAGAAATACATAGTACGAACAAGTGATAAGGAAAGAAATAAACTATGAGTGGTTCTTTGGCAATTATCTTTAAGTTCTGAATAAAATAAACAAATAAAATTATAAAACAAAAATATTGGGTTTTTTGTATTTGAATAAAGACTGCTTCATCCCTTCCTTGCAAATAAAATTGTCAAAAAAGCTGTTAAAAGGCTGAAGTATCTTTGAAAAATGAGATACGTCAGACCAAAAAGCGCTCCTCTTTGGCATCCCATTCAAGGTTTCGGACTTAGAAAAAACGATTGTTTTATAATCAGAGATACGCAATTTATAAAACTCGACAAAAATATGTGACCATATATTTAACTGATTTTAGGTTCGTCGAGTATTTATTGTAACACAACGAAACACAATAAATTACAAGAGATCTTCACCTTGTTCACTCATGAATTCGTCTAGTTCCGCTCTCCTATCCTCAAGCAAAGACAATGTAAGGGAGGTTGAAATCTTCAGTATAAAAATGAAAAAATATATACATCTGAGGCGATAGAATTTTATTAACAAAAAAGTTCACTCTTTCTGCCAAAGCATAGTTTGAACCTCTCTACAACGCTCATGCCGTAATCAAGGAGTTCGAGTTTTCCATGGCGTCTTGGTTTCATTTCTGTTCCGAGAGGTCTCCTGTAAATATTCTACATCAACAATTCATCCTCGAAAATTAAAATTATAGCTCTAGAATTGTTTATCGGTGCATTTGCACCAACAAGACATGTTATTCAGGAAGTTTCGTCTTGCTGCGTCGTCCGACATAATGCCAACTTGAAGTTCCCGACAGACTCAGAACTGGAGAGAACAAGCTGAACTTTGGGCCGGGGGAGGTACGGTGTCGATGTTTGCCCCTATCCTTGAAGAAAGCGACGCACTGTGCTCTGCGGAGACAGGCGCCAGGCGCAGTGGGTCACTTGACAAATCACAGAGTCTTCCTTCTGCTTTTCGTGAGTATGCAAAATCGCCGCGGGAACGACTCACATGACACCTCAACGAAACGTCGAAGCGCAATGTCCCACGTCCCCGTAACCCCGGTCTCCTGAAAACCGCTTCGGAGACGAACATGGATCATCGAAGTGTTTCAAGGGTCAGTAATGAACGACTATTTAGCTGGCAGATGACATAAGGAGGAATGCATTTTTAACGTATTCAATATTTAGAGCTAATTTGATGCGAATTAAGTACTCTATTTCCGAATTTGCCGCTCTCTTAGTTTTCGAGTTATTCTGTATTCTACTAGCTTAATGATTAAGCTAGAACGCCAGCTTAATGATTAACTCGAAAAATTAAGATAGCGGCAAATTTGGAAACAGAGCACTTAATCAGCGATAAGTAACAGCGTGCTTTGATTTTTTTATTGTGTTTTCTACGAGCTTGATGTTCAAGCTAGAAGAATACAGTATAACTCGAAAACTGAGAATGCGGCAAATTCGGGAATAGAGCACATAATTAGCATTAAATTAGCACTAATTTCTGAACACGTAAAAATGAATTCTGCCATATGTTATCTGCCAGCTTAATGGACGTCAGTAATGACCCACAATTCTTACTCAACGGCAAGGTTTCAAATTCACGCAAAATGACATTTCGGAACTTAAAGTTTCCGGACACATTTATATCTTTCGCCTACAGTTGATCTCACTTGACAAAGGATAACAGCTTAAAATAGCTGGAGTATAAACGATATCGCTAATGTCAGACTATTTACAACGGTATTGAGGATACATTGAGTTTTAAAAACTCAAAAGATATTTAAAATTCCATAAAGAAATTTTATACCGTAATTAATTGTCCCTAAAACAATGAAAACTGGATTACATGACTATGTGTCACCAACAAAACTGTCAAATAACGAAATTAAAGTACAACAATGAAGAATTAAAATACGAAACAAAAGCATGTAAGAAGAAACACATGATTTTTAAATGCCGATTGAAATTAATGCTCGAATTAAGGTAGTGAAACTGATCAGCTGAGACAAGCGTGGGAGGGTAAAGAATGTGCACAATGACACCAATGTACTTTATTATAATGTATCAAAAGAGTCTGGTGATTTAAAGGAGTAAGGAATCCGATATTAACTCATCTGCTTCAATAAACGAAGGAATGCACAGGAGATAAGTCAAGATCGTGCTCTGAAACGAATTATTCTTTAAAGAATTATTGCTTTCCCTTGGAAAATCAAATTCGATTATTTGCATATCAAACAATAGAGTGAAATAATATACAATTACTGATATACATTATAATGGTGGAAAAATAATTATTTTTCGAGCATTGTAAATCATTCAGCCTATCTTCCAGGAATATGTGCGTTTAAAGAATTGACGATCGATTGAAAAATTATCTTAAATCTGTCACGTACTCGCAAAATATCGGCAAATAATATTTAATTAATCTTTACAACAGTAGGGTGTCGTTAAAAAAACAAGAAAAACACCTACTGTCACGAAATTATTCGTGATGTAAATGACAAATATAATATAACGACGTTTAAACTGTGTACGATATTAATAATAAAAATCGACAAGAGAACTAAGAACGACGAAAATCGATTGTAAATTAGAAGATAAGAGGAATGAACCTCTTAATGATGAAAAGTCGGAGATAAGGTAGCTATGAATAAATAAAAGTGTCTGTAAGATATCTACAGAGATCGCGTGGAGTGTCCCGTGCGAGCGAGAGAGAGAGAGCCAAGCGCGCTACTCACAGTGACGATTTGGGCGGATGGCGCGTCAGCATGGCTGCGGCCCTTCACCCCACCGTCGTCGGATGCACTTGGACGAAGGCGAAAGGGACGCGAAATCCTCAGGGTCCGCTTTCGATCCGACTCATTATCGAGAAACGCAAAGAGCAGTGGCACGTCTCGGACTGCGCGCACGTTAGAGTAACCAGCGCCTCCTCTTCCCCTTATCCTCCCCGCCGCCCCCGACGTCTTTCGCGTCCGCCCCGCTTCCTCCTCCGCTCTGCGTACTTCATATGCGCGATCGCTCGCTGTTTCGCGCGCTACGGCATCGGGCTTCGAAGTTCCCCTTCTCTAGGCGCCGCGTCGATAGCTCTCCTTCGAGAGCAATGTGATCGAGCACCTACTGATCGCTTTGGGGAGCTGGTTCAGCATGTAGCTCGCGCGGGATTGACAATCGGAGGTGAAATCAGATCTTTTCTTCCGTAAGCGTTTCCAACAAAAATTCCGACAAAAGTAGAACGGTAAGTGTTTTTACTTAATTTTCCCCATCCTGGCCCGGGTTTTTCTCCGGTTTTCCACCGGATGAAGAATCGAATTTATTTATTGGCGGGAATTTCATAAATAATATTATTATTATTAATCTCGAATTTTTACTGATTTTAAGAATTTGTTTTGAGAATAAGAAGAAGATAACAGTGCACATTTGTTAAATAACTTCTTTTAGAAATATTAAATCCGCCACTGCATTTGGGCCCTTGATCGCAATTGATGCGATGGTCCCTTACTTGCTTCCGGAGAATAAATTAGTTTGTTGCCCTTCCCCACGTTGTCATGCACAGTTTGTAACTGCTTTTTTAATAGTAAATTTGTTTATTTATTTGTTAATACTGTTGTCTATATGGTACAATCTTTATACATAGTATCGATAGGAAATTCCCAAATTGCTATCGCACGATGTATCCTGAAATGGACGATAGTTTACCATCCTTTCTCCGGAACAAGTCCGTACGGAGTTCCAAACATCAGAAGGCGAATCCCGGAGGAGACTGGAACCAGTACTTGCGGTTTTGGATGAGAAAGAGGTGTAGATTATTGTTGACCTCTGCTATTCCCTTTTAACCGCAAGACTTTTTATGCTACGAGTTGGATTCTCTTTTATTCTACTGACACAAACGCTACAAACCAAACTACTAAAAGGAAAATGGGTTTAATTTTCTCAACGTTATTTCTTCTGATCAACAACTCACTTTACATTCACGAACACAAAAAATAATAATAGAATTTTAAATAATCTATATCAATTTAAGAAATGAAAGTGTTATTTGATAAACATTTGGAAAACACTTTACCACACTATAGACAGATTTAATTAACACGCATATCAAGTAGTGTACGATGCTACTCCTAAAATTAAATGTCATTGCTTCTGCTTTTTTTTAAAATGTCTAATTTAACTTATTTAGTTCAATGGCGTAATCTGGAATGTATTTGTGAACGGTTTCACATGCAATTCTCTTCAGTTATTCCTAGCACAAGCAAAATATTTCCATTTGCCAGGCAGTTTTCACAATCTCAAATGCTCTTTTCCACTTTCGGAATGCATTACCGTATCATTGTTAAAGGAATGCCGAAGTGGTTGATGTTTACAATTGTCTTTTTCTCCTCGAAGAACTGGTATACCCCACTTATCTGCCTGCTATTGAATTTCTGGTGAATAGGACTATTACGATGAGAATTTTGACAACGCACACAAATATCGTAATCCCCTGTTACGATCGCCTATGAAGGCCAAGTTGGTCTGGAATGATACGGTCAGATCTTATTTAATGATTTAAAGGGTAAATTGAGTTTCAATAAAAATTGTTGAAGGAACATTAGTAACATTATGTGTTCGGAACGCCATTTCGAAAAGTAACGTTAAATAAGACATGTTAATTATATCTGAAGGTGCTCGGTTTCTCGTGTGACTTCTAAAGAGAAGAGACANATATATATATATATATATATATCGTACTTTCTTTAGTCCTGGCATTCTTGAGAGTGTATTCTCCGGGATTTGCTTACCTCATCAACCAATACCATGAGCAACGTTTACTTCGTCGCAACAAGAACTTAACGTTCCATACGGTCATAATACAAGGTAGCAATGTACTTAAAAGAGCGTTTCCATGCTAATAACACGTTCCAATCTATACAAAGACACCAGAAAGATCGTAAATAATTCGCACCCTTACATAAAACCTTCAAGGGTGTCAATGAAATCGCGGGTGTGCGTCACTAACTAGACACCTGGTCGCCAAGACATTGGAATATTAGAGGTATAAGGCGTCAGACGTGTATCCTACGGTTACCTTTTTTTGAGATATCTGGGAGTAGGCTGCCAGAATCATAGGAGTACCTATATAAACGCTTAGTAAACTGCAAAGCATCAAACCGGAAACCAAACCATTAAAAACAGTTTACTTACGTGACAGAAACCATTATTAAACTACACATGGGTTGTTAGAACAGAGTTGACCAGTTTCGATTTTAGCTTATGTTTTCATATCGTTTTACGAATATATTTAGGAAATTATTTTATTGATTCTGAACAAGATTAGATGTAAACTCCATCTATTTATTAGTGAGAGATATTAATTAATTAAATTAAAAATATATATCACAAATATTTTGAAACAACTTTTAGTTTTGGAGATAATGTTATGTTTTTAAATATCTTAATTTAAAATCTCAGTGTTAAAGACTAAAAATGTTTTTTTTTTATAACTCATTATTCACAAACACATAGAAATCTTATAAATTGCGGTGAACCTCACCGTCAGGTAACAGATTAATTATGTTATATTGAATGAAAATGAGACGGGACCGAGATTCGAACTCGGGACCTTTAGCTAAACGCACTCTTACGCTGACCAACTGCGCCATCCTGTTCGTCTCCCGGCCCGGTGTTCCATTAACATTCAACTTGCGAAAACCTATGAGGAGCAGTCTCTACGAGACCACCTCAGAGATCTTTGGGTCTCGAGTTCGAATCTCCGATCCATCTCACATTTTTTCAACTTAACATAATTAATTCATTGTCCATGTTCATTTATTTAATTACCTTTATTATTATTTTGCCTGATTTACTGAAGAAAAGAAGCTTATTTCGGACAATCAATACAATCTGTGCTTCGAAAAATATAATACTGTTCGAAACCTTTCCGTAAGCGTTCCGAACCAAAATAAAAAGTACGAAAATCATTTCCGGAGTCAACCATTTCCATAATCAGAACCAAAATGTTTAACACGAAAATTCGAAACCAGAACGTCGTGATTTCGGTTTGATGGATGCATTGGAGTTGTTTTAGTTACATTTGCTTCAAGAGAAGGATAACTCAAGCATGAATTCATCAATCTACTTTGAGTCACCGCCTCTGAATATAGTCTTCAACAAGAGCTTTCTTTATAGTTTATTATTTATCTCAAGAAAATGTCACACCGTGGATAAAAAATATTGAAAATTAAATCTTAGTTTTCTCCCGCCGAGTCCAAGAAATACACATTTTTAGACCAGCGTTTCTGAATCTCGTTCTTGAGCAAATGGCATAATTGTTCGTAGTCGTACTGCGACCCCACCGTTCTTTTAGCAAACTAAAAATATCCGTAACATATTGAAATGGAGGAATCAGTGAGAAACATAAAATGACTTTAAAAATCGGTATGTAGGCTGAGTTCTTCTGAATCAAATGACACTGATGAAAATTATGTAACTTTCATGTACTCTCCTTCCGATGAGCTCTCCGGAATGCTAATCAAATTCATACTTACGTCTTTTATAATAAAAATTAGTTAAAGTGCATTGGTACGCGTGAAGAATTTTAACATTGAAATTATAGATTCTAGCAACGAGGTTTTGGGGAGTACTAATGCAGATATCTATATTGATACCTTCCTTGTTTTTTTACTCACATGACGCCCACATATTTTCCTCCGCGTGGCATCATGTTTGATGAAAGCAAATCTGATTTAGGCTCAAATCAATACGATTCTTCACAGTATTTATGCCTCAGGTTGGTTAACAAGAGTACGCAGCGCAAATTGGATATGATTATGTCCCCACTTCATACGTAAGAGAGAAAACACAGGACATGATATTTAAAAAGGAAAAAGGAACATTTCACAATTCCTGTTTGAATCAAATTCAGAGGAATGGAAGAATAGATTTAAATCTGATTCTATGGACTGCACATATTCTTAAACAACAAGAATATTTATGCTTTAAAAATCTACGTCGAAAATTGGTCAGCAACTTCGTATAGCTAGGAAACAGAGCTATCCAAGGCCTTTCTCTCGGGATAGGAGCCCCTGAGAATCTCGTAGAGCTCCCACGGAGAGAATGAAAATGCGCTAGGAATAACTTCGCTACCGACTCGACTCCCCTGCGCACACTCTACTGGTGGGGCTTGTACACATCTCCATCCAGCGTATCTGAACGAGATTTCCAAGAGCCGTATTCTTAAGTCACAAATGTAGTCTCTCTTTGTGCCACCTCCAGTCAGTGGCTCGAAATCCCAAAATACAAATACGGCGATTTCTATAGGCAATCTTCCTTAAATTGTTCCCTGAACAACGTTAGACTTACAGTATAGCAAATAAGTTCCAAGGTTATAGTAAAGGATAAGGAAAGTGACAAACATTAACGAACGGATTGATGTTTAAGTACAATGAAGACCATATTCAACGCTTCTCTGGTTGATAACAATTATCACTGTCGAGAGACAGAATAGACGGAACATTAATTAAACAATCAATTTAAAATAATATAATGAAATTGTTTTCACATTTACGATTATAAAACGATGATAAGAATTTAACATGCAGAGTAAATATTGCGAATCGGTCTTTTCACATTGTCCTTTTACTATTAACGTCCATTATGTAATTTTATTAAATATTATTCGTACAAAAAAGGTCGTAAGTTTTTAACTATTTTTCACATTGTTGTTTCTGGGTAGATGAGAAAAATAAAGAATTGTAATAAATAGTGGGAAACACTGAAAGAAAAAGGATTATAATTTTTTTTTTAATTTCAAGGACACAACACTTACCTTCATTTTTCCCACATAGTAATTTCGAGACATACCGAAAAGAAAATATCGTCTCTATATCTAGAATGGATGACGCAATAACATTTTTTCAGTATTACACTGATTTCAACAAGTCTCACCGTGTTTGAATACCATCATCGGAACGATGAATGGAACCTCGTCAACCAACGGAACTAGGTTCCATTGACGGTGCTAAGCATTTTTAACTGTCAGGCGTGGACTAATTGTTATTCCTCATGCTCCACCGCTAAACCTTCGAGTATACTCGAGCAATTGAACCACACCTCTAGATCTTTCTTTACTGGAAATGTTTCGAGGTTAAGTAGGTCACATTCGGAAGAAAGACTAGATGAATTTCAGTGAGCAATTCGCAATTACGCAGGAAGAAAGCTAAATCGGGTGACAAAAACATCAGAAGAATTTTTTAAATATTTATCCTGGTTTTTTATTGGATACTCGATGCGTGAAATTAATGTCGCGAAGTGAAATGCAGTAGGTAATAGAAAATATTTGGGCTTGTTGTTATCTCTTTTGAAATTTGGCCCACCTGACAGATGACTTCGAGTTCCCAGCCGGCAAGAAAAGAATAGAGAACATACTAAGTGGAAAGTAATTTTGCAAACTCTTATTCATAAGTGTTTACAATATATGGGTGCAGTCCTATACACATCCAAGCCTGTCGAATATTTCCTCCGCAGGTGGGCGAGAATGCTTCTCTGTCGCACAGGTTATTTGAATCTCTGGACATACTTCGCGAACGTTTTACAGACGCCACAATCGTCTGAAGGCGTAGACAACGATTGGGTAATTACCCCTTTGTCGTTGAGCCAAGGAGTTTCCGTGTGATGGATGAGTCAACAACTGCTGTAGCCTATGAATGCTGTTCTCCTCTCCAAATATGTGACTACCAAATGGAATCTGCCACATGTCGCAAATTCCTTTTCGTTACAATTCAAAGACAGCAACTGTAGTTCGTATAGTTTCTGTTTTCAATACAATACATTGCCGTCATTTTATGAGAAAGAAATGGCATCAGCAATATTCACACACCGCAATATATTGAATACTGTCAAAATATTTACTGACATCGCAACCCTTTCGCATTTCTAAGAATACAATATTTTTCTTCTCTATACTTTGGTAATCAACGGTGAGCATAACTCCAGAAAACACTGGTATGTTCATATCGATAAAGAGTTTATGTGGAACCAATCGTGGGGAAGTGTTCAGTATTTTCATAACAACAAGAAAGGGAGCAATATCAAAATTATAATAGATGTTGAAACGTGAAATTCTTAATTGATCTATCTCAAAGCAAATTAATCTATCTCAAAGTAAAGCCAATTAATTTGAAAAAATGTATACAAACTCGTATTTGAACCACTGTATCATTCTAACATTCACCTGACGAACGTTTGTCAGAAAGCAGTGTGATTAACAGAAACTGCTTTAGTTTAAGCAAATGCTATCGTACTGAGATCCATTGATCACGTTGAATACCAAAAGCAGAAAATGATTCTGAAGCAATTAACTATGCCAAACCTACTGGCAACGTGTCAGTGTTTATAAAGCAGAGGACGTAGCACTTCGGGCCGTGAGTGATAAGGCACGCGGAGATAAGTCAAGCCAATCAAGCACACATTACACTAAGAGATTTCAGAGTAGTTTCATTCCTTAGATAAGCAAAGGTAACCGTAGAAACATTTGTATCTATAATTATGGCAGAATACAAGACAAAGGCAATTACTCAGAACAAGATAGCGCCAAGAGGAAAATTCGCGCATCTAAATATTTTGCCAATAACATTTACTCTCTATTTATTGATGAGAAAATTTGGATAATGATTGGTTGTAAAAATCTTAATATTTTTCTCCGAAATGTATTTGTAAGAGAGGATTTTATTCAGAAGTCGGTACTGTTAGTGTAATGCCTGTTTTCAATAAATGTTTTATCAGCAAAAACCGAGGAGTTACTCACTGGACTTTAGAGTGACCAGAAGATATCAAAAATGAAATCATTTCACTAGTATTTCACTTTTTTTCAACGTTTCATATTACTGAAATACCGTAATAGTATTTCAACATATTTAAAAGTTAATTCATTCCATTTCAGTTTTGCAAAACTGAGAGACCAGAAGATTTCACGAGTGAGTAACCCCTTGGCAAAAACTAAAAAACCATATTCTGAATATTTATGGATATTGATTGGAATATTAAAATAAAAATGCAGAAAATATTTGTCTGTGAGCATTAATCAAATATATCCTAACCATAAATAGATATGCTCAACTTGTTTGATTTATAATTCATTAATGTAATGCAAGAGCGTGGTATAAATGTTGAAAGATGTTCCTTTTTGAGATACACAAGTTTTATCTTCGTATTTCCCCCGACACCAGATTAATGAGGGTAATTTGTTATTCCCATGACTTAATTCTGCTTATCCGTTCCTCTGAAGAGTGTGAATCTATAACACTCATAATGAGAGAGCCACATTGGCAATTTCATAACCAAGAAAACGCACAATAAATTTCTTTCATTACTTCTAACTCTATTACATTACACCTGAAATTAGATTTTGCCATCATCTATAAGGTGTAACTGTCTAAACAGACATTCACAACCAATATTAAACGTGTCTTCTGTTATATATGTAAACTCACTTTGAACTTAGTGAGGAGTCTACAATAAACAAGAAATAATCATCCTATAAATGTAATGTTATTTCTTGAGTTGCCAAGAAAACCGCATAAGAGGTACCATCAAATAGTAAACTCACAATAGAATAGACTCAAAATATTAACACGTATGTTATCGAACCTTTTTTATTACTTCAGTAATCGCGCAGCGGGCAGAGTAGAACACACTGAAATCAAGGAGACAAAGAACTATTTATAATATAACTATTAAGTAAAATGAACAAAGAGTTTCAAAAAAAAATTATGTAATCTCTATTTAAAATGAATCAATGGTGTAAACTGTATTCTGCAAAAAAATTAGTAAACAAAAAACTTCATAGAAATGATAAGATGAAAGTGATTTTGTGTTGGAGCAAAAAGGAATGAAAATAACTAATAATATAAATGCCCAAAAAGTATTATTATTACTATTTTTGTTGTGTGAAATGTTTAATGAATATTTAATTTTCTTAAGAACATGCACCAATGAACAATTTCCCAACCAAAATGAAAACGACGCCAAATCACCTAATAATAATAATACTTAAAATATAATAATAATAAGAAGAAGAAGAAGAAGAAGAATAAATACAGAAGTCTGCTTTGTTGAATACGTGTAACATAGTTAGAAAGTTTCTGTCTCAATCATAACAATAGTTCTGTAAGTTACCTGACAGATTGCCTGTACATTACAATTTACCGTTCTGTTAGAATGTGAAAAAGAAAGAAAAGGATAATAATAATAATAATAATAATAATAATAATAATGATAATTAAACATTTCAAATAAGAAATACACTTAAACAGATCAACTTACGACATCGATAAAAAACTAGCTGATGTATTCAAGTCACTTCTTGTTAATTCCAGAGCCAATGAGCTCTTTATAGATTCTAACGCATGGCATGGTGTACGGTGCCTGCCGTCTTTGCTGCAATGATGGTTTCAGATAGTTGTTTTTAATAACGATGTATGGAGAGTCAAATTGTGGAGAGTGACATGAGATACTTCCGTGACAAGATATGTGAGAACACAGGTGCGATGTTTTCCCGGAAATGGTTAACTTAATAAAAGTAGGAAGTACACTCGCGTATTTAAATTTCGGTATTCGTATATTAAACTTCGAAATTATTTATATTTTATAAAGTATTAGTTATAATTAATGCTAAAAGGCATTGGAGATTTATTATAATGAAAACCTTATTTTACGTTTATTTTCATGCAGCAGAATGTTTTATACACCAACACAAAAAATTCAAACGGTAATTTTGTTTTATCGTCATATCTTTGTATTTGTTAAGTCAACAAAATATATGCAAGAATAAACCAGCATTAGATTTATTAATAGATTACTTAAATGGTGGAACGCAGGTTGTAAAAACTGATAATATCAAAAGCAATTCAAAAAGGGTTGCAACGGGTGT
>NNCF01128870.1:889013-917583 GCA_002313205.1 Laupala kohalensis | reverse complement strand
AATATCTTCATGACAAATGCCTCAAATGTTCATAATCCGTTTCACGACAAGTAACTATGAAAACTTCAAACTTGGTAATGGGATCGTGTCAGGGGTTGTGCGGCACCGATCTCCAGAGACATAGAACTGACAATTATTGGAGAGACCGTTCTTCGCAAAGGAGCCCACCGCCGTGCCACCACCCCTGACGAGGACCAAGAATTTCCCGGGCGGCCATGTGACCGCCAAGCTCTCGGGAGGTCTTGGGGGGGAGTAGCTCCCACTTTGAATTATTCCCGTTGTGTGTCGTCCACCCGGGTGAAACAACATTCTACTCCTTCATAAATTCACGATATCAAAGAAATATTTCCCATGAGAATACGGGTGCTGGGTAAAAAAAGCGAGCGCCGCATCTATCTGCTGAGACCAACAAGTGTCACCATTTCCTTTTACTCTTGCAGTCGACGTCTTATTTTTGTTGCAGAAATGCGAACTGCTCTCGGCGCAATTACTCGAATTGAATTCGTGTCGAGTGTTTCATTTTCGGTTAACAAGTTATCGTCGGAAATCTTTCCCAAGTTGTTTTTGTTCCGTTTTATGCAGGAATTACAATTTATTCGCAAATCGGACAGGAAAACGACTTGGATAAGAAATGTTTTTGCATCTCACAAATATTTTGCTAAGTTAACCTGATCATTGATCATCGACTAAAAGAGATATGTAATCCAAAATGTGAGCTTTGTCTTACACACGCCCCAAGAAAGTAAGTGTAGATTTCCAATTCCTACATCTCACAGAAAGGAGTGATGTTGGCATTTTCGGTAATATTAATAGGTGTAATCAATCTGTCCATTTACTAATTTTAAACATGAGGAATTTTTAGTCTAACAGCCTTCTTCATTTCTTCATTTCCAAGACGAGTTAATAGATGAAATCGTAATATTCAAACGGAACAGCGTTTCATCGTCCATCGAAGAGAATGTAAGAAAGTATCTATGACCTCACCAGAGCCTCGTAGTTAGGCTTCACCCCCGCACACAACGATACATCTCCCCCATCTTATTCTCCACTCCACCCTCCACCTCTCTTCAGGCCTCGCGGCGCGGACTCTTTGGATGAGATAGGGAGACTACAGTAGGAAGGGCGGCAAGGATGCGTTCAGGACCGCGAACGCCCACGTGTATAATTAAATTACAATCGCTTGCCACACGCGTCATAAACAAAATTTACATAAAGTAACACACTATAAACAGCGGGAGAGTCAGGGTGCGCGAGCGAGAGAGAAGGCGGAGCTGGGTTGAGATGGCAGGGAAAGGACAGGGATGAGGTCAAGTTAGAGGAGAAAGTCGCCGAGGGCTTTGGGCAGCGGTGGACGTGATGGTGGAGTCTCACGAATCCACTTCTGGTTTTTTTCTGCTCCACCAGGAAACAAAAAATCACTTCCTCGTCTTGCTTATTTCGCCTAGCTATAAATGTTTGCATTAAAGAAATTATACAGGAGGTACCTAGAAAACAGTTATTAAGAATATTGGGATTTTCTCTGTTATTTGCGGGAACTCATCTTCGTCGTATTGAGGAGGACGAGTAATTTCAACTTCGTGTCTATTTCGTGTATCCATTTTCAATATATTCTTGCACTCTCTTTCGAAAACAACACCCAAGAATTCCGAGAATTGTGTTTACTGGTTATGTGATTCTCAATTTTACACTGCTAATGTAGTCCATTTAATCTATCCATCAGAGCTCATTCCTAAACACAATTCAACAAGACTAAATATCCTTAAGCACCTTCTCGTCCATTCATTCATAAGTATAATTATCGCTACTCACGTTAACTTTACGACAACACTTCAAATAACAAATATTTAGGGAAAAAGGATACACTAAGTAGGGAAATCATAGACAAAGAACGATGCTTGTTACAATTCTTATGAAATGTGTAATTATTACGAGTATTAAATTGTGCAATTCTGGACGATGTGGATTATTATTAACATTTCATTCCGGAAACTGATTCAGTTGGTTAATGATTAAATGGATTCACCACCCGGTTTCGCTTAACTGATGTATCAAATATATTTCATCGTCCACATCTCGTAGCAAATAGACTAACGGTGAATATTTATCTGTTTGAAATGAGGGCGTGTTATTCTCACTCACTGGAGCTAATGGCGAGATCCGCTACGAATGATAATTTCCTTAAAAAATTAAGTTATCGATTGCAGGCGACAGCCTGTCAAGCAAGTGACACGAGGTGTAGCCTTGTGACCGACATACTTGTTGCGTTTATTAGGTACAAAACTGAACCAATTACTATCAATTTGTTTGGTAATCACGCTATGCTGAACAAACACAAGAGATTGAATTTATTGCGTCGCTATCTGTAATGAGGATCAGAACAGCCGGTAGACGACGAGGTCGGTGGCGGGACTGCGGCTGGTGGCACAGTTGCTGGCGCTGGTGAAGGTGAAGTTTCCTAGAGGTGGAGGAATGATGGTGAGGTGAGTGGAGACGGACGGGGAGTGACGTTGACGGAGGTGACGGTGAGTAGAAGTGACTTCGACGCACAGTGGTTCGGGAGTGACCTACCAAAATGAACTCATAAGCGCCAAGAGAGTAGTGGAAATAGTTATACTTGAAGGACAATAATTATGCGAATATTGTTACAGACAATCAATTTTTAATGTAATACTTTATTAGTATTCACTAATAATGTATTAGGCCATGTATTAGTGAATACTAATAGAGTTTTACATTAAAAATTGATTGTCTATAATAATATTCGCATAATTATTGTCCTTCAAGTATAAATATATGAATACAATCAATTTAGAACCAATATTATATCTAAGTTAATAGGAAATAGTATTATTTTTTGGTTTACAAATAAATGATTTACTGTCAAAAATACAACTCGGGACTACTCCATGGAGGATAAGGCAACGTAGGATAATGTCGTTGATAGTACTCTCCTAAAGCAAGCAAAGGACCATCCATCAATTCCGATCAAAGGGCCCAAAGATGGTTTAGTTCATATGACTTGTTATGAAACAAACGAAATCACCTTCTGAGTACCTTCCTGATATTGTGTTTCCGCAGTTGGCTATCCAACGCAAACTATTTGTTTGGGCTTTCAGGCCCCTATTGTACATGTATAAAAACCTTGAACTTGAATGAAATTTAATACTCTTGTTACGAAATCAAATTAAATGGTACATCGAAACGTCTATGTTTATTTTATTTTACTTGAAAACTTTCCTACTTTTCATGATTGATGTCAACAAAATACCTTGACTTCAGAAATTTGCAACGGTTTTGCGCTTCCACGTGATACGCTGCACTATTTTTGTGAGAGAAACTGATTCAATAAATTCCACTGAACACTTTCATTCTACCGCGAAGTTATATTAGCGTAAATCATATTTACTAATTAACGGATTGTTTTCGATTGATATATATATTTTTATATTTTATGTGAAGAGCTCACTACGTTTCGACATGGACTAACGTCGACGTCTATTTTTTTAAAATTTCTGATAGAAAATAATAATTAATATAATGCATTGTAAGTGTTTTAAAAATGAGTCCTTCACGCAATTTCCGACAGCTCCCGACCCACTGAGTAGCGACGGGAGGTGCCGCCGCCTTCGTGTGCAGACAACGCGCGGCGACAGGCGCCGGGCAGAGGCATCGCCTGAGGGCGTCCGCTGGCGTCTATGGCAGGGACGGCAAGAGATGGGTAGTGCCGAACAAAGCACTGAGATGCGTCGTACGCTTCGACGTCGTCTTTTGCGCAACTTGCGTCGAAGGACACACTTCCCCAGCCGGCAGCGCCGCGCCGCCTGCCGCTCGAAGGTGCGCCCACCCGCCGCACCCGCCGTTCACTAACAAGTCATTAACGTCAAAGCAATTACAGGTCCCCTTGATTATGAAACGAATCCATTTCCCTATGTCTTATCGTGATTAGACGTTGGAACACATTGTTGTTGTACGGAGTGTGCTCGAATTCACAAGTTTCGGAGACAGTTCTCCGCCGTGATTAGACTTAGTTTTTTAACGTACTTCCGTACTAGATGGCCCCTCTCTTATTGTATTCTAAATATTTTTCTCTCATATTACTCACATTATATAACAAAACAAATTCTCTGAATGTTTCCACAATATATTGATAAAGTGTTTTATAGCAAATTTGATTTTAAATGTAAAATCTACTTTTGGAAAATGAATTACATTAAAATATTTTTAATTGATTTTCTACGCCATCCATTTTCTAAGATGCATAATTCTTAGGAATGTTCGTCACTAAATTTTCCCTTTGCCCGTAATGAAGTTGTCGATAATACATTACTAGTTCGAGGGCACTTCATGTGCCAATTGCAAACTGACAAGTTGAGCAGTTTAAGGGATCATAATTTGCGGGTCTCTTGTGGAACGAATCGTACATCATAGCGACCCGCCAAGCGAGTGGTCGTACCGCTAGCATCTCGCCGACTCTGTATCTTCCATTTCTCCGCCCCCTTCCCCTCATAAAGAGTGCGTCGACAGGTAAATAGGGATAAAGGGAAAATGAAAACTTCTTATCGCCGTAACGTGCAGAGCCAGATACGTCCTGGCGTTTACGATTGATTTCATGGGTCTTTTGTGAGAAATATTCTGTTACGTACGTTCATTAAACTTATATATAGCCGACGATCCTCGTATCTCACGTTTATTCGTTTCCCAGCTGGAGCCAACTCGGTGTGGAAAAACATGTAGGAGTCTGTCGGGAACGCACGAGACTAGACGCAAAGACCAAGGAACCACGAGTGTCCATTTAAAATTTGACTTCCAAATCTCTGCACCTTTTCTTTGGTTTTCAATCCAAACATCCAACAAATCCGGTTAGAGTGCACACAATTACAGTCCACATTGAAGTTTTGGGCGGATTGCATTGTCTTTATAAATTATTCTAAATTGCAAAATCTTAAATAGTACTCATGATATATAATTACTGTTATGTAAATGTGAATTATTTAATGAAAAATCTGTAATTTGAATGAAGAAGAACAGTTTCTATTATTATTTTTTTTCGCAACGATGTAGTAATGAACTAGATTACCGGGTACTTTAGAGCAAATAACGGAGGCAATAGCAATAAAGTCAGCAGAAGTTTCTAAAACAAGAATAAGACAATTTTTCTTTCGCAATTTCCTATAATATTTGTACCTCATCGAAAATCACAAATATCATATCAGATCATTCTAAGCAAACAATGAGCAAGTTGCATCTAATCCTCTTCACAAAATTATTTTGAATCAGCAAATGTTTCAAGTCGAGGAAGCGGGCCCAAACGCAACCAATGCGAGAGAGGAACATGTTCCCACACTTTCGGAGATTTCCAGCTCTCAGACACTAACGAGGAAGGAATGTAACGACCTTGATAATCGACTTCTATTTATGAAGCCATCCGTGCTCATCCCACCTTCATATATTGCGCAATGAACATCGTAATAGTTAATTAAATTGTGTTTATCGTTTCATTATACATTACTCATCTTCAATTTCACCGAAAGTCTTGATAAAAATAAAGTTCCCCGGTCAAGAGTTTGAAAGTCAATTTGTCACTTCTTTACGAAATAAATCTCTGCTTATAATACGAGATTTCGACATTAAATGGTTCCACACTCACTTCACTCGTTAATCAATAACATGTTTGAAAGTAATATTTCTGCCCAAACGATAGTTATATGGACAATGAGAGATATTTCTCCGGCAATCAAAACAATCAATGCGTTGGGGAAATCCACTCGGTTCCAGTTTATCCGGTTCAGCAACAAGGAGGAAAATATCGAGAGATTTTGTTGTTTTGTGAAGAAAAGATATACAATAGATTTTCCTTTTGACATAAAGCACAAAATATGCGCGTCTGTTGAGGTCTCGGTGAAGTGACAATTTACTCAGAGAAATAATGCGACGAAAAATTCACTTTGGAGGAAATTTCTTCCTTCTGGTCATCATTCTTGCTCTCACCGAGACAGTAATTATCTGAAAATGATATTTAACTGGTTTTCAAAATTTGTTCATCCGGACAATGTACTTTGAAGTTATCGAACCTTGAAGTAAATTGCTCTTAATCACAAGGCTAACTAAAATATATTTTGGATGATAATAAATGATTGCACCTTCAAATCAGAGTTCATAAAAAAGGTTTGAGAAAAATCGATGTTGAACCAATTTAGGGAGAATTTTTCAATGAGTGGGAAGTATTCTGACTTTTTCTTCATCTTCTTACTGTTCTGGCGGAGGAAGTTATTTGCTACTGCATATTTGATAAACTTTAGATAAATCGTTCTTCCTCCCCTAGAATATTTATTTTCGTAAAAGACAAAACTAATGAGGCTATTGAAACACAATAAAGGAAGATTGATACGTTTCTAAGAAATTGTTTAATAGTCTTTAGGTGAAACAACGATTACAAAAATTCATTTCTGTCCATCTTCAATTTCTATATTAATCATATTTCCACATTAATAGAAAAGCACCTTTACTGGAACTACGATTATAATTCCATAACAAGAACAAATTGTGTTTCCTAACGATGAATATTTAGACTCGTTCTTCAAATACAAGATCCGATTTTTGATACCTCTTGTTATTCACATGTCGAAGTGGTAATCTAAACAAGATAAGGGCATATTAAAAATACCTCTCGTATGTTTCAACGTAGTATATGACAGGTTAAGCACGTTCATCAGGACTTACATCTACTTTCCTCGCTGTTATCAATCATGGTATCTCAACATTATCTCAAGGAATATACGTGATAAGTGATACGCATGAAATTTTCATTAATGTAAGCAGAAGTGGGTTCCGATACTACTGAGAATGGAAAAGTAAATATCGATTCACTGAAAGATCTGATAACGTAAACCACAAGTCATGGAAGTTAATTATCTAACTTGTAGAGGAAATTCTTTTCTTAGTGACATCCAGTTTCTTGAAAGTAAATGCTGGTAGAAATAACGCGGTTGCGAGGTTACAGAGGTAGTATTCGCTTCTACGTACTAGGTTACAGAGGTGTTGGTGTATTCGCTTCTAACATACTGCTAAATCGAAGAGCGGAATTTCGTTCTCCTGCTCGGTTGAACCGGTTGAGATTTTCAAATGGGGTTTCCCTCGTCTTCAGACTAATCCCGGTTTGAAAATCTAAGGTAACATCTCCCCTCCCCAATTTCTATGACCACATAATAAAAATATGGTGTGTTTAAAAAATTATAAATAAATACACAGGACTACAGCCCAGTACCACGTCACTGAGTTATGATATATCGGGAAGATACCCACACCCGAAGAAAATAAGGAAACGTTATTGAGAACCTTCAAGAGAAACAAGGCAGTAAACAAAAACTTAAAGGCTACTGTTCATAACGCTCCTTCACCATTGTACACTTTTCCTCTTATCTTCTCTAGAAAAAAAAGAGTTGTCTCACCACAAACAAACACACACATACTGATCTCTCAGAACCAACACAGGTTATCGGTAACATTCCTGTCAATATTCCTTGTTGATTCCTGAAAAGAAACACGGCGCTTACTTATCGGAGCTGCGTAGTCCTCTTATCCTCACCTCCATCCATCTTCCAGATAAGGAGAGCGCCTTGGGGCTGAGGCGGGGATCGGGGCGAGGATGCGGACGACACGGCGGGGACTCGAGATGCACAGGGCGAGCGACCATGAAGAACGATTCAGAGCTACAATTGATACGGTCATTATGAATGAGATTAATATTAGCTACACCTTTCGAAGGTTAATTACGAGATCGAGAAACAATTGTGGTTTTGGATTTCGTTTGGAACAAAGAAAAAAGTACTAAATTCTCATACTTCAGCATTACAACTTGCTACGCATTGAAGGAGTTATCTGGTTGGAATCATATAACGCAAAATTTACCAAGCATTAAGAAATTTATTGCGCGTGAAATCAGTGCTGGAGGTTCTAAACATAGTTTCTAATGCACTGAAGGAATTTTAATATCAGTAGAAAACTTTTGTACCAGGAATTACGTCATTATTGGAATGAACCGGGTTCTCGTTCACACAATACATTTTGACGCCAATAAGAATAAAATAAAATCACTGACATTCAGTACTTTTCCATATCTATGATGTCAATTTACTGATCGATAGCACAGTTAATCAGAAAAATTTATTATTTAATCGACATCAATTCAATTTTGAATTCAATCAGTTGGTGAGCAAATATAATCAACATACATTCGCTCTGAACATCTCATTTAACATGAATGTTCATGACATTTACTCTATTTCTTGTCTTCATGAAGTGTTTTGAAAAGGATGTAAGCGACAGTAATTTTTGAGGGTAAGTATATTTCCTAGACGGATTGAATGAATGAACTTTTGCTCCAAATAATTTGATGGTTATTAAAAAAATTACCGACACAAATGTAATATACCAAGATGTTCGAAGAATTCAATTACCACACAAAAACTATCCCACTAATCAAGAGATAAAACAGAGGATATTAAGGATAGAACATTCTCGGAATAAACTTGACAATGTTTTTTCAAACTGTCGTAAATCTTGCACACTTGTCAGATCCTGAGAAACTATTAACTGTCAAGTAATAGTTGTTTACCTTCCCTCGTTTATAATTTATTGAATTATTTATGATAAAAGTAATTAAATAAGGTAATATTTAAGAGTTAAACAACGCTAATCCTGAAGACTAAAAATCTTTCTGGAACATGGGAAATGACTTTTTGTTATCTGCGAATGAACTTTTTCAGCACATAAATTATTGTTAGTGGTTTTCGTTGTTTTCTTATCAAAACGTTGTTTTCATGTTAAACTGTTCAATAGATTCAGAAACAATAAAAACAATCACAACAATGAAACTTAAGCATCCACCTACTTCCTAGTAGTCACTTGAAGCCTAAATGTAACCTTTCCCTGGCGGCCCTTGGATAGCTGCAGGTTGCGGACCGGGGCACACTGCTCTGGCGCCACGGTTGCGCGGCGGCCGTCCGGAAGACCGGCCACGGCGGCGCTGCCCGATAACGCGCGTCGGGCCGCGGAAGAGAGAGGGGAGCCGAGGAAAAGAAGAGGCTGGCGGCACGGCGGCGCAGGCCGAGATGACATGGGTGATAGCGGCCAGATCAATAGCGTCCGATGGCCTGATAGCAGCACAGGCGAGCTACCGCACACCGCAAATAGAGGCCCGCCGGGCATCCAAGTGGACGCCCAAGCGCGCACCGTCCCCGCCGCCGGGCGAGGTTCTGCCACCACGTGAGTGGCCGCGTCCCTCCTCTCCCCGCGCCACACACAACGGCAACGCCAAATGTCCCACAGTGCAGTGTGGACGCTCTATCTGCTCTGCTACAAACCTGACCACAGACTTTTCGAGATCACTTATCGGTCAATGCATAATTTCGTACACCTAGCCCACATGGGGACCACTTTCTATACAAGTACAAACTATCATCTCTGTTATTTTCATTCCGATAGTAATTAAATGTTTTTAGAAAAGTATCCCCATTATCCCTCTCCCCAAAGACTACTATTCAAGGCCATGCGCGCAGATGCGGCGTCTACGCTTTAGAAGTGGGGACGTAACGTCTTGCCTCAGAGCGAGAGGACGTGAATACTATTAACCGCCAGGTGAGGACTGGTGAGGATTAGGCTGGGGTTTCCCTCAAAATAGAAGTCAGCCCAGCACCTTTCTCTCACAGCAACTCATTACATCTCCCTCTCAAACTAAAATGGTCACATGCAAGAGCAGACTTGAAGTTTGCGGACAAAAAAATTAAATTTTTTAAAAGTCTAAAATTTGCATAATTGGATGCACATACATATAACGATATCGATTTTAGTTTTTGATAATTCTTATCGGCCATTTAAGCAATATATATATATANTATATATATATATATATATAATTTCATATTTGGATAAAATATATGGTCTTTTATGGGAAAATGCATTACTTTCCGAATCGTTGTAATCGATAAAGTTCTTTTAATCTCTTTTTTTTAAACCGTTAATTTTTTTTCAATTTTTTTTCAGTTCAGAGTGAATCGTTGATAAGTAATACTATAGACTTGTCTTTTGTATGTTCTTGCGATTATATGTACATGTGAACGCGGAAATACAAAAACACTCAGCATTTTGACTATAACGTATTTTACCACTCAGAATACGGTAATCCAGGGGAGTATGTGAAATTTACTAGAATTCATAAAACTCTAAAATAAAATGTATTCAATTGAACATAACACTCCGTACAAAAGTGGAGAAATCGTAGGGTGGCGGATTTAGTAGGAAATTATGGAATACGCAGAATTACTCACGACTCTTGGACTATTGTATACTAAAAAGGACAATAGCCTATTACAGGACTTTGAGACAGGGATAATTTTTGATTTTACAGACACTACACGAAAAAAGTACAACAGTCAAGAATTTAAACCTCACGAACGTTAAGTCAGAACACAAAAAGTTAATCAGTTAGAGAAATGCAGATTGGTCAGTGCAGTTTGCAAGTATACAGTTTCACAAACAAACCATTTAATGATTGCCTATCTCATGCTATGGTTCCAACTGAAGTCTGTGCTTTTATATCCAATTACAATGTCCTTTACACGCATTTTTATTTTATATATTGTTAACGTTTTGCAGTTATTAGAGAGTTTTCGTACGACGTACACGCTTCTTAGCGTATACGTAACGTTGATTGCGCTAACCGCAGAACGTACATGGAGCAATCGATGCATTTTGCATAGTGTACCTTCGAATTAAATTATAATCAAAATTGTACACCAAATCAAACAACTTCTATGCAGACGTACAAAATTAAACTGTACTGTGAATACACCAGAACGTGCTCATCCGGCACACACAACCAACAAATCTCTCGTATACCCTCTCAGATGTCAACATAACCTCAAATTCAGACCAGAATCCGCCATGACTTCGCTCACTATCGTACCACTAACATCAAACGCAAACAGAGTCGTTGTAACGTACTATGCTAGGAGAGTTAGTGTGCCACTAACTTCTTGGCATGTCCACTAGTAACTTGCAACTGGATAGCGTATACGATAGCTCCCGGGTACGCTAAGCAAAATCTCTCTATTGTCTCTTCCATTCCCCCTTTTCCTTTCCCTCTTTGTTTACGCCATTTATAAGTTATCAGGCAATTCTTTTCTTACGTTGTGCACTTTTCTTTCGCATCACGCACCTCCGTTGTTGGGGAAGGAAATGACAGAAGTGCTTATATCATCGCTCTTCGTCACATCTTGTTGATTTATTTACATGATTTTCATTAGTTCAGCTAGCGAAGTCGCCATAACTCAGCATTGTACCCGATTACGTCTTGCATTCGCTAACTCGGAGATTTTTTGTCTTCTCATTGCCATACATAACACATATTACTCCTTTTTCTCTCTATAGTTTTCCTTCTATTGCCCTTTTGGTTGTTGTTCTTTTGTTGGCGATTCTTTTGCTGGATCCAAATTCAGATGTGTAAACATTCGAAAATTTGACCTCATCTGAAGAAAATGGGCCTGTAATGTTTGAAGATTGTAAGGACAAAAGATGCACATTTATAGAGTGGTGAGTCCACATTCCTACGTTTGGAATACGCTTCTGTTATGTACATAGAATTACACGGATCAACGATAGTTTGTAGAGAGTCTGATGTTAACACTTCCGAAGGTAATCTTAAGGACTCATAATAACCAAGAACAGTTAGCGATGCATTTATGTCTTCCTTGTACGCTGAGTGTAACCCATGTAATTCTAGGGGACATGAACGTTTTTCCGTTGTGCTCAGAAGTACACTCTTCTTCACTCAGACCACAAAAGAGTGTCAACTTTGAACAGCTATATGCAATATTTAGACATGAATCCTTTTAGCTTTGAAATAATCAACAGATAAGAGTTCTTAAGGATGAAATACATCCAAAAGGACTAAAAGCGGAGGTGATTCCCTTGTGAACTCAACGAGTTCTACTTTTCTTCTATGTAATAAATACTATGAGGGGTGTAAATGGAGAGTACCAGTTTGGTGATAAAATGAACTACCGGGCAAGCCCGGGTCCATTTTTTGTTAGCCTATCGATCTACTACGTTCTCTTATGTACCAGAGATTGAAATCTGCAATGTGAAAACGCACCAGATCGCTTGCACCGATCGCAGCGCCAGGTGCGGCGGATCCGCGAATTACGAAGTCTCGCCGCCGTTAGTCGTTCAGAATGACCAAATCGGACTATCTCTAAGGGTCGAAATATCATTCTACTGTATCCCTTACGTACCATATATTGAAATCAGCATTGTGACACGCAGTAAGTCCTCTGCAGCGTTCGTCGCTCCGGTGCGGCTGAACCGCGAACTACCTATTCTCGCCGCCGTTCGGAATGATCGATTCGACCAGAACAACCGTCGCTCCGTAGTTGTGCCCTCCGTGCGCAAAGCAAGTGCACGTGTCCGCGTCACCCACTCGTGCCTGTCGCGCGCCAAGGAGAGCGCAAGCAGCGAGCGGCGATTGTTCCCCGCGCGACAGTGGCCGCGTCACCCCGTGCGTGACTGGAGCCACGCCACTGACACGCCAGCGATATCCGTCAGCTCAGGCTCAACCTGTGCGGGGGCGGCGGAAGGCAGGAAGGCGCTCCACGTAGAAGTATATTGGTTTTCCTTCTTGAGAAGACAGAACGGAATTCCTTAATGTCAAAGGAAAAGTCATAATTTAATATACCAATAAAGAAAAATAGTATCCAACACAATCCCAGCGCCCTAACCAAGACTGGTTGTAATATCATAAATGGTAGTAATCCACAAGAATCTAAAAGCAAATCTTTCGTCATCCAATAGATTTTTCGGTTGTAGTATTTTAGGCCTTCTCAGTTTAGGGACGCGCATGGAAAGAAAATTTGTTCATTCACATTTTTCAATTGAATTATCTTAATAAAAATATCGGAGTTTACCCGTTGACTTGTATAAACCAGATAGCTTTTCAGTGTCTGTGTCAGCACGGGAGTTAGAATATACGCACAGATGCTGAAAAGCTATCTGGTTTATACAATACAATATTATAACACGTTTGTGTAGTTTCTGACTTTTGCAAACATATTTATGGTTATATCATGTTCATTTCTTCCTGTTGTTATGTTTATAGTTATAATTTGTTATTATTTGATCACCTGACGACGGCTCCAAATCCAAGTCGAAACGTTGTGAGCTCTTCACTATACATACTTGTATTGGCTTATTATATACACCCACAGAAATATTGAATAGTTTGTTTTCATCTAATTAATGAATGAATTAATTGTTCTGATTCATATTAATTATATTTGTCGACGTAAAATGAGAACGTATCAAATATTAGCCACAAGTTTCGGTAGCGTGAGGACGCACAACACACCCTATCGTCAGTCCTCATGACAGCGCACGTGTTGCAAAGGCAAGCTGAGTGACAGTATAACAGGAGAGAACAGGCGCTCCCGCAGGTCGACATTGACCAAACAGAAGTGGGGTAGGAGGTGCTAGCGAGAGTGACAGCCTGATGTGCAGGCAGGAACAGTTAACTAAGGATAAGTAGATCGCATCACACGCGGGACTGGATTCGGGGAGCCTGTGGCTAATGGAAATGCTGCGCAAGTATTTGCATAAGGGAAGCACAAACATCGAAGGCACGATTAGGTGCAAGTGCACCCAGGGGCAACGAACTAACGATTACAAACGATTCACAACACGGAGGAAGAGATCTAATGATTTCGACCGGGTGAATATGTTGGCAGGTTGTCCAAAAATTGCGTAACGCACCCTGGGGGGAAGGGGGTTTCTGACACAGTTACACTGCGTTACGGCGCGGTAGGGGGTGTTCCCTACGTAACGCAAAATTTATAAAGTCTGTTTTATAAGATGATTTTAACCCCAGAATTCGGCACTGTATCCCACGTATTCAACAGCTCCGTGAGAGCACAGTGTGACGAACAATTAAGTCACTGTACCAAAATTTGTCCCCTCATTTAGCAACAAAAAGTTAAAAGATGATGCAGTATGGTGAGGATCAGGTGTAGGACATGCGTGTTCAGTGCGAGTAACTAATAAAAACGCAATGTATCGTTAAAACTTTTGCTGAGTGTATGCATTGTTGGTAAACCCCTGGTATAGTAGCCTTGTGTCAAGGAACAGAGTAGACAGAGAGAAAGAACTGTTAATAAATGAATAAATAAATACACATTTAATTGTTGTAAGGAGAGATTTTATTCTCCCAGTATATGTCAGTTGTCACTCAAAATTCCTCAAAACAGAGAGACAGTATAGATATCTTCAAATAACGAGTATTGGGGGACGACAGCTCGGAAGGCATCCGCAAAGCAAAGTGTAGACGAAGTATCAATGTTGTAAAGATGGTAGCTTCGTCAGAGGGATGAGACGGTTAGAGTGGGGGGTGGGGAGCGAGGCGTGTGCGAAAGCCGTTAGGAGCGACGCGCTAACGCCAACTCCGGCGGTGAACGCGCACCTCGCAGGCGCCGCAGTCGAGACGCTCACAATTAACAAAACCCAGTCGTGCGGAAGAAGATGCGGGAACTGGTTAATCCTCTAGATCAGTGGTGTCAAGAAGAGCATGGGAACGAAATTGCGTTCAGCCGCGTGCTCCAAGGTCTTAATCGCGCTTAGTACTCGATCTGCGTTTTGCATATGGCCTCTTCCGTCCTTACTGATACCCTATTGGCAACCTTGACAGCACTCGGTCTTCACAGGCGGCACACAGGCAACTTGAGCACGCTCTGCTCAGCTACCTTCACGAGCTCCCGTTGACAACTCTGCTCTAGACGAACGTGGTTCCACCTTCCTGGTCATTTTTCGACATCGATGAATTATTTTCATTTTCTTTCCATCGTCTTTCTTCTATCGTCAGTTATTGAAACCTTTAATTCATCCACGTTATTACATCAAAATACTAATATTCTCATCATTAAGTAACAAAGTCCAAATCGGAAGAGATTATCGAAGTTGTTGAATTATAAATAGTTTACTATTTTTTATAATACAACAAATAAATTGTTTAAAGTGTGCAAATATATTTCCTAACTTTGCTAAACAGCGCCAGAAAAGAAAATCAATCTGACAGGTATCAGATCCGATCTATGCGTCAAAGCAAGGATAAACTGTTGGTGCAGAAGAAAAAAAGGAAATGAAATTCAAAACAGTTCAATATCGACGACACCATGGAACAACAAATATAATTATTTAAAACATAGTAATTGAGCAGAAAACACTACTACATATTTTATACGTCCCACGCAAAAATTATAGAGCTAGATTTTTTTTATTTCCCTGAAGTATAAACAGTGAAACACAAAAATAAGAAATGAGAGAAAGAAGATGGTCAATCTGAAAAGAAATTTATGAAGCTCACACTTCAGTATCAAGTTTATAGGAATGCCTCCAATTACTGTTCCGATAGCATAAAATAACGCAGTAGAAGCATGCAAAATATGAGCGTCGTTAACACATTGATGTATTTCAGACGCTATCAATCGTTCCAAGACTTTTCCGAAGTCGTATTTTTAAAAGGGAGAAACTTTAACGATCTTCGAGTATTTTCGTAGCAGTTAATCTGCCACACGCCCATATGAATTTTAAAGAAATATATGAAGTTAACCTTGAACAGTTTAACATGTGTTGACATACCACATTTTCGAGTTGGAAGTTAAGTTCAATGGAAAGAATGATGTATTTTTATTGTTCCTACAAATACGGCTTAGCAATAACTATAGTCGTTTTTGTTGTAATGTGTCAAAAGTATGTGCTTAATTTTAATACTGAGCCTCAGCACTGTGAAGAAAACTGTTAAGTCATTTTTTACAATAGTTTTCCTCTATAAGAAAATAAAAATAGGAAGAAACGAAGAGGCAGAGTAATCTATGTATTTTAATGCATATATCAAAATCAAGTTCTGTTATAAATAGTTTCATACATTTCAACAAGTAGTTTTATCTCTTAATAGTTACAAACGTATGATGAAACTAACTTCACGTATGCAAAAATAATTTCCAAAAAGTTTGTTCTTTCTCTGGCAATTTGAAATTTTATTTTTTTCCCTCTCATAGGACAATGTTATTAAAACATGTGTATACATTTTAACATATAAGTGTCTTTATCATTTATTTAAACCTAATATTACTCACGGGTTTCTAAACCTTAAATATTCTTTGTAATAATTTCCAGATTTATATTGGGAATGTGGAGCTCTAACGGTATCATAACACTTCCTGTCACTGCATGTCAGCTGGACCAAGGAGTGGCTTAGGTTCTGTCACATTTACAAAACCTGCCATTGATCGTATTTTGCGATGCGAAGTGTGGGGCAAAACGTGTGTGTTTAAAAGATCACTCACGTTTTCTGACTTTTAATTTCTTGGAGTTCATTTATTGAGCATTTTTGAAGCTAAAAATCTAAGTGCGTATTTATGGGTAAAAATATAAGAAAATCACTTACCACCTTTTTTATTCGATCACAATATATTTTTATTGAGTTTTACTGTTACACAACGTACCGACTCGAGATCGGAGTCATCGTCAGGAATAAACAAATTGTGTACTTTAACGAAGCAACACAACAATTGAACACGACATTGCAAATTAAATCGGCATGTGTTTACAAAAAAGCGGAAATCACTCAAACATGTTATAAAATTGTACAGGTAATACCCGATAGTTTTTCTGTGACTAAATTCAAACTCCCATTTGTGTCTTTTTATAAATAAATAAACTTCATTATCAAAAAGCAGTAGCAAACTGCAAATGACCGTGGGAGATAATAAACTAAGTTACTCTCCGGAATCAAGCAAGGGAATCAATTCCGATCAAGGGCGCAGGGCAGTGACGGACTTCATACTCATATTTTTTTAATACGTACTGTAATTTTATAAATATAATTTCAGATATGAAACGTTTGTAATAAGTAACTTCTGTGTCTAATATTAAAGTGTTATCCCAACCCATCAAGAGAGCATTAGTAACATGTTATGGGTAATTTGCGATCGCGATCTTTTCTGCTGGTAGATCCCGTTCGCGGCACCCATCCATCCGTCTTCTGAGGCGACTCCTGTTGGCGTCGGCCATCGCGTGGGGGTCTCGTCACGCCACTTCTCCGCTCCCCGCGAACTACCACTGCTTTGTCCCTCAGGCAGCCTGCGACTGCATGCGGCAGGTGGACACTCTTCTTCTCTACTGTGTGAGGAAGGAGTGGCCACTTGATGGAACGGCGACCTAATGCCCAGAAGACGAAATATTTCTCGTCTGTAGGTTACAATGTCAATTAAACTTACGCGGGAATATTTTTATTTTCTATATTTATTCATGTAAATAACTTGCATACATTAATTTTGTTATCCTCTTTTATTATATTTCTAAATATTTTTCAATATATTCCTTTGTATGTTTGTTCGTGTTCCGAAGTTAGTTGTCCGCAGTTCCCGATGAATCGGTGCACCTCTTAAAAAAATGATTTAACTAAACATACAATGGCTTCACGGAAAATGTGTTATATGTTTTTATGTGGTTGCAACTCAATACTTCCAATCGAAAATTTGTGGTGAATTAGAATAGAAGAGCTTGCCACAGAAAACTGCACATCAAATGTTTCTTTTTTATTTCAACTATCAAGATATGGTTTCATTACATAACTAAAAAAGTGCGAAAAACTTGTTGAGTTAATGATCACCGCTGACAGGTCGTAATGAAGAACGAGGAAGAACCAGTAATTAATTGAAATCTTGTTGGTAATGAATTGTGTATTAAGATACATTTGTTTTCTTCGTAGAGAGTTTCAACTAGTTTGAATGGTACTCATACTAGGGACATTATAAAAACGTATTGGCTAAAACCTCGTCACATAAACAACGCAGAAGAAACACTGTAACGAACTGTCCGATTGAAATTGAAATCAGCAGTTTTTGTTTATTTTACGCCAAATATTTCTTCTTGTCATATAGCTTTCAACAGTACAGAAGAGCGTTCTACGGTAAAAAAAATAAAAAAAGGTAGAGAAAAACTGTTAATTGAAGAACTTTAAAAATAAGGAAAACTACGTTAGCTCTCTACACAAAATATAAAGCAGAGTTAAAAAGAACGATTGGTGGGTATGTTTCTTGGCCTACAGTAAAAGGTAAATTAAACTCCTATAATGNAAACACTGTAACGAACTGTCCGATTGAAATTGAAATCAGCAGTTTTTGTTTATTTTACGCCAAATATTTCTTCTTGTCATATAGCTTTCAACAGTACAGAAGAGCGTTCTACGGTAAAATAAATAAAAAAAGGTAGAGAAAAACTGTTAATTGAAGAACTTTAAAAATAAGGAAAACTACGTTAGCTCTCTACACAAAATATAAAGCAGAGTTAAAAAGAACGATTGGTGGGTATGTTTCTTGGCCTACAGTAAAAGAGGTTTGGTATACTGATATGTAAAGGCATTCAATATTTGAAAACTGAACAATAAACCGACAATATGTGACAAAACTCTTTTGTCTATCCAGGGAAGAAAACTGCGATACAAACGTCAATACATTACGATACAAATGAAAATGAATCCAAAATATTTATCGAAAATACGAACACATTTGTCCTGAGATTTTCCCGGAAATTACTCGCAACCCCAGAAATTAACTATCAGTATCCCGGAATTAACGCCTATAGTCCTATGTTTTTGTCAGTTTCAGTGACTAGATAAGTATATAAATGTGAGGAAAGAGACTCACTGGTGACTCTCTGAAGTAATTTATTCGATCAATAGACCACTGGAATTATATGCACTGAGATACAGATTTCAATATATTTTAGCATTCAAAATGTGACTCAAATCATGCCAGAAAAGTCAATAGCATAACAAAATATAGTAGTAATATGAATATATTTTAATATACAATCATAATATTTTATAAATATAATAATAGAGTCGATACGTGTTCGTAACGTGTTTGGTAAAATAAATCATTCCAAGTATGTGTAAAGATTTTTGCTGAGAATTTTTTTCGGCAAAACAATTTTTACTAGATTTCACAATCACTGTATCATTAACGCAAAATAATATTCATCGTTCAATCCTATTTAAATTTGGGATGCCGAAATGCAGATATAAATAAGGAGGATCTAGTGCATAGGTGGTCCAAACTTTCCAAATTTCCAGCATTAAAATGATACAAAGCGTATTCGTCACTTCCACATTATTTGTTTATTCATAAAGCCCTACTTCCTCTCGAAAGCATCGTTGTTAAGATCGTTGAGAACTGATTGCCCTCCTATGGAGAAACATTTATTTCCCAGAATTGACAGTCTCACCAGCTACAATATGCATGACGTGATTTTTCAACCTGCTATTATATACTTCGTAATCCGTTTGTGTATAATGCCTTTTAGCTGACTCTTTAAAAGAGGTTAATGAGGTTTGATCCGATGACTTCATTAGCCAGGTTGTTGATTGCGGATCTGCGCTCAACTACAGCATAATTATTAAGCAGAGCTACATTATTTAATGACATGATGCAAATGTATGATACTGTTCCGAAGAAGAAACCATTATCAATTCATCCCACAGAAATATCATTATCCCGTGACAGGTGGCGTCCCGTCGTTTGGACCGATTTCTTTTATTTCGGACCGTCTTTCCGCGAAAACTGATTGTTATACTTCTTCCTCCCGAGCACTTTCCTGCGAACTCTTTCAAAATAGGTCACAAGTTATAATTTATTTATTTCTGCGAACTCATCCGCAATACTAAGACATTGCTCTCCACGCTTTCCTCGGTTTATGTAGACAGTAGTGAGTAATTCGTTTGTTCGTATGCAACCTCCAGATGCACAAGATCTATTGAAACGAACCTCATTAGCGAAATGAATGTTATTGACATTGTAATGATATTAAAAAGTACCTGCTCACATTTTAAAGGTAATATCTTGTATTATGATAACAATAAATTCTGTTCTTTTTAAATATTTAGAGCTTGAAACGACACACTGCGAGAAATTGCGCTCAAATTACAATTTAATCAGTAGGGTAAAGAATATTAGCAACACATATGAGGATGTAAGCTGGTATGAAGTATGAGAAAGAAGAAGGACGGGGATACGTACCGCGACTGGGAGCGAGGGCGTAGAAGACGAAGGCTCACCTACCTTTGAGCAACGGCGCATCGTTCATTCTCGTCTCCACCACCAGCGTTACTCCACGCCATATGGACAAGGAGATAAAGGGAGCAACGGGGACTTAAGAGGTGGGTATTTAATTTTCTCCGCCTGCTCAAGCCGATGAGAGCGTTCCACTAAATCCGATTACTGTCGATGGAGAGCTCTCGAGCACGTCTCCCTCCCCCCACGGCTCCAAGCCCTGTAAATCAACATTGTTTCCCGAGGTGGGTGTAGGGCGACGGGAGATCTCTCTGCGGCAACAATACGCCATTCGGACTCATCCACTCGGACAGGGGCCAGCGCTCACTCCACGGGGATTACGGAGAGGTAGGCTAGCCGGCGGCTCTCTTGATCCGTGTGTAGTCCTCAGCCAGCCCTCCCTTCCGCTCTTGCACGATACTAGAAGCTGCCGCTCGCCGGGTGGGACGTGTTAAGTCGTGTCGGCGCGGGATAAAGCCGCCTGGCGATGGCGGGGGTCATCGCAGCGCCGCGCGTGGCTGTGAACCACAAGCGGCCGTCACTACAAGGATCGCGTCATTAAAGGATTAATGTAGGTACTGCAGCCCACGGGCACGCTTTTAAAAGAATGCAGCGGAGATGGTCAGAGACTAACGCGTAGCAGAAGCCTTGTGATGGTCCCGGAAGGGGGGGGGGAAGGTGGAGGAGCCTTTGTTTTGTTTGTCGCGGCAGCGAGGCGTCGTAAACGCGGTGACGCGAGAGACGCGTTCTCGGCATCAAGTGAAGGGTGGGTGAGGTGAAGGGGATACAGAGGGACGGTATCGCGAGGTTGCCGCTGCGTACGGGGCACTGACAAGATACGGATACGAGTTACAATAATATCATGATCACTAACACATTCACATCCTAATTACAAGTAATTTTTAACAACGAAATATTATCCGTGTAATGTGAATCATGGATTTACGTTAGTAAAATATAAGAATGAAGTACACATTTCAACCAAAAAAATAATGAAGGATAATTAAAATTAAAATACCTGTTTTTTTTCTGTTACGTTGTTTCCCGTTTAACGGTTAATACTTTAATGGTCATGAAAGTAACTGAACTCCGTTAATATAGTTCAACATCGGCCAGATATTATTTATATACTGTGTTTTACATTGAACTATGCACATGCAAGTTTATCTGATGAATGTACATATTCAATATTGTGTTAAAAGGGTTCAGCCAAACCGGTTTTCGAAGTAATCGCCAAGTTTTCGGTAAAACAAAGTAATTAAATTCAAGAAAATATAAACACGAACATTATGTCTTTCTTTCAGTAAGAATAAATTATATCCACATTCCCATTTAGAGGCTTGTGGGCCCTCCGAGATGGCTATCAATTTCTTTCTTGGTTTTCCCAACTAAGAAATAATTGGCGAACACAACGCGTCTTCTCCGAAAATTGCTTTAAGTAAACAAAATGATTTTATTTTGAGACGACTTCACGATTTATTGTGTAGTTTTTGTTTCCTATTTATCACAAGGTCAAGTTGCTCCTGCACGCGACGTCTTGTCAAATTATTCAACGAATTCAGGAATAGAGGCCAAGAATTGGATTACAACTAAAAGGAAACAGACATCTTTTTGCAAATAATAATGTGTCAAAGATCTTGAGGCACACGGAATGAACATGGAGGTCATCAAGTTTCATGTTAACCATTAAACCTGTTGTGATGACCATGTAACGAAAGCTTTCCATTATCAGTGAAATGATTCTACGATCATTTCGAGAAAAATTCCATAAGTTTCTAGATAATTTATTCAGTCTGAAAGAAAAAAATTTGTTCGTATGATGAAGAATCATTGGACTTGAAAACTTCGTGGAGACCCACTCAAGAGATATTAAAGCATGAAACAAATAATCGAGCTGTAAGTCCTCCGTGAAACGAATCGCTTAAAGGGGACTCCAGAATAAATCCAGCGTAAGGTGTTCCATGTCTAAGAGGTCCTCCGCTTGACCCCAGCCACCGTCTCCACTCGGAGGCGTTTGTGAAGTGATCGGAGCGCGATTGCCTTCGCCGCAGCGGCGCCCGCTGCCGCCCGCGGCGTTCGCCCGGCCCCTGGCACTGTTCACGCGCCAGTCTGACGCTCCACTCGATACAACGAGGATACTTCATGGAGATCCTTGGCCCCGCGTGTCGAAAGTGGCGGCGGTTGTTGGCGATGCTGAAGGTGAGACGCTAGCTTTTGTGATGGTACGTTCAACGACGGGAGATACGAGAAGGATTGCAGACGCGCTGATTATGCGGAGTTGATGGAGAGGATGATACAAAGAACGGGCGATATCACAGGGCACGTGATGGGATTGACACTGAATGACTTCCGACGCAGTATACTAGCGGTGGTAGCAAAGATATCACTGAAAGGAAATAAAAAACCTGTCGAGAAACTTGCTACAATATACAATAAACAAAGTGTAACAAGAAACGATGAAAATAATAAAGTTTGAAATTAGGAAAAATTTGAGGAGAAGAGGTCTAAAAATATCATTTTTTAAAGACTTACTTCCCTCTCCCCATGAAATATGTTTTAAACTTACTATCGAATCAATCCGTTCCCTAACAACACATTATACTGATGATAAAGGATTCCTACAATTCACGAATCATTTACAGTAATTTTCAAACAGTTAATCAACTACTAAGGAAACCAAATATTAAATACCTCCCAAGAAGACCGCTTCACCCCAAAAAACGCAACAGGGAAAAAGTAATACTTCTAATTTTGTTGTCTCTTTAAGGGAGCGTAAAGGCAATGATTACTCTGCGGTCAATTCTGAGCACCGGAGGCCCTTCCGTCTATCTTCCTCCACCGACGCACGCCGGCGCCGCCTCAGAGACGCGGAAAATTCCCAGAACACACGGAGACACCGCGATGCGACGACGGACGTACAGCGTCCGTCCGTCGCGTTCTGTTCACTCGCTTGCGTTCCACACACTATGCAAATGTCGACGCCCGCGGCGACGGGACGCGTAAAAAGGGAGCGTACGCGCGAGAGAGGTCACTACGGAGATACAAAGGGGGGAGGTCGAAATTACGAAAACTCGCTTCTATAGTCCTTTCCTGGAAGTCGAGCTGCAATGATGGGACAGTTTTTGAACAGGACATTGTGCCCTATAGGTGCTACAGAGAACGAGGGATACGGAAGCCAGCACGAAGAAATGAAGCCAGGAATGCCGATGACCTGAAGAAGAGGTAATATTAAAGAGAGATTTTAGAGAGGAAGAAAAGAAGGAAGAAGAATAACAGAGTGGTCGGAAGCAGAAAGAGGAGTTACAACATCTCGAAGAGGTGCAGAAGGTTAGAAGGAAAATCTTAAGAGGTTCACTATGCCGCCTTAACAAATAAAGGGGAGAAGTGAAGAACAGACGGATGATCGAGAGCAACAAGAGACAGCTGAGTGTGTGAGAGGCGATGGAGGTGGAGACAAGGTTCGGGCGGCAGCCACAAGCCCACTTCCGGGATCCGGCGCCGCGGCGGCGCCTGCAGTGGGGCCACCGTGCGCCAGGTGCCGTGGTGGAGACCAGCCACAAAGAAGCGACTTCTGTCCCCAACAGCGGCGTTGGAGGCCCCTCCCAACAGAACTCATTAGCTCCGAAAGTAGGAAGTGGAGACAGCGTTTTTAAGCGCGACACTTTGCCACATATATTATGATAATTAATGTTGATATTCTAAACTTATTTCATCACTCGCGCTTAGTTATTGGAAGAAAACATTCCTCAATTTATTTTCGAAAACGATGAGTTTACTCTACACCTAATATTAGTTCCGGGTTTGAAAAAACTGATAGAATGGGAAATTAAGTTTCGCACCACACAGAAAGGGTTTAAAAATTACATAGGAAAAAAATTCTACAAATTATGTTTGAAATAAAGTTTGTTGAGAAGTAAGAGAATATCATATATTTCATCCGTGTAGGTCTAGGTGGAAATGGTGAACAATTGTAGAAGACGAACGGGTGGTGTAGTGCTTAACACCCCTGCGATCAAAGCAGGAGTCCGGGTTCGATTCCTGACACGTCGCCATTTTCACCTGACCGAAAGTTGTCAGTAAGAGAATAGTGTGTAGTATCCCGACAAAAGGGAGCACAGTAAAAACTTCAAATATAAAATATTACAGCAAATGGCACTAGTCTGAACGATACACGTGAGAGGCACGGGAGCAAAGGTGGAGTCGGTACTCACAAGCAGTCGAGTGAAACCCAGCAAACGGAAGGAAAAGGGAAGAGTAATAGATGAAAAAGAGCCAGCGAGAGAGAAGAGCGGGATAGTCGCGTGAGCCCGCACGCAGCCAGAGCAACAGGACGATGATACAAATTACGAAGAAAGCCCGTCATTTCGGCGCCGCCGCCGGCCGCTCCTTCGCAAACAGCGGCGCCTCGCTCTAATGGCACGCGCGTGATCTCTGCGAGGCGTCGGCCTTGATGTGTTAATACGCGGCGCGTCGACCGGACGACGGCGGCGGTGGCGGACGCCGCGACGCCGCCGCCCGCAGACAGCCACTGGGAGCTAGCGGCATCAGCCGGTTACACTTTAATTGGAAAGCATACTGGAAATAATTTCGGGGCTATCAAATGGCGGCGACTATAATGAGAATATCAAACGGTTCTCCGGGGAGATGTGGCAGGTGCAAATCGCGACGAAAATGAGGAGAGCGTCAAAGAGGGGGATAATGATGTGTAAGTACGACAGGCAGAGACGTTTATAAAAAGAAGGGCAAGCGCGAGAGAGAATGAAGTGGGCAAGTTTTTGCTGTCACTCAGATTGAAGAGGAGAGAAATCATCAGTCTAATGGCATTAGGGGAAAGTGACAGGTCTCCGAATTTGCAAGAATTAATACAATATCAAAATTTATTTTCAAACCATAAACGCCTGTTTTCTTTTAAATGTCCGTGGGAAGGTCTTTTTAATGGAATGTATCTTTTGAAATAAATACTTCCCACTCGCACATTCGAATAACGCATCTTACCGGAAATAATACAGCTTTTAAATCATTATTTATAAACAGCGACATCTTTCAAAACTTAAAAGAAATTTGTGAAGAAGGAGTCCTACCACTCCGAAACTATTTTCAGCGTGTTCATAAAAAATGTTTTACGTTAACACCGTTCAAGAGTATTTCATTCCCAGAGTGAAACACATAGGGAAGTGACCCTCAAGAACATGACGATGCTAAGAAGATAGCGGCTACGCAACGCTTGGCTTCGAGAAGCTAAATAGAGAACCATTTATGACGTTTAATGCGAACACTTCCAACCTACGCGCATATCAGAACCTTTTAGCACACCCGCCTTTGATACAGCCAAAATAACTTTCTGTTGTTTTTTATGTGGGAGAAGAAGAAATTTGTATTCAAGCGATTGCTATTGAAATGGCTCAATTATATGGAGCGCGTCTATTGATCTATTAATCATTTTTGTGCGTTACATTGACAGCCATTCATTGAGAGAGGAGCAACCTAATACATTAGTACAACGAGTCGATAACGAGCAAACAATAACAAAGAATATTTCCGAAGCGACACCCAACGCCGCTCGAAGTTACGTTGCGCACTCGTCCATGGCTAAATCGAAAACAACACAACGCCGCGTAACAGGTCGTAATATAAATGTAAAGAAGCCGCGGAAGCGAGCAACATTTCCAGCGAGAGTGAGTTGTCACTGCCACTGGGGTTCAGGCAACAAGATCAACGAGGAATAAAACTACAACGAAGAGGTACACTGGATAAGGATGAAAGTCGACCAAGCGTAAAGAGGTCACGAGTAACATGCCAGTTCATGACTTCAAGAGTGGCTGTCACCACTGACATCGTGACAAGAATGAAGTGTCATTTTTCTCAGAAAGAAGCATAGTCACGGCTCAAAACGAAAGTGAGGTGCGAAACATTCAGGTGGATTACAAAAGGAGTCTATTTTTACCTCGCTTCATAGACAATTATCTTTCAAAAGTAAATATTTGGAATCAGATCAGCTACTTCGTCGAATTAATCTTAAGTTATTGATTTCAAAATCGTATAATCAAAGCACTCTCTCTTTTGAAAGAACTAATGAAAAATGTTGTATCAAAATCTGATAAATTTCTAAAGTATTAGAAAACGATATATGAGTCTTCAATAGACGGAATTAGAACATTAAAAGGAAACTAGAACAAATTTGTAATCTTGAAGAAACATTATGACTGAACCTGTTACGGTCATTCTCTCTAAAAACACAATTGAAAGAAATAAATCAATACATTTTATTATCGTTTTAAAGTAATCCCGAATCGTAGCAGCGATCCTGACATGACCAAGACCGCACGGAGAACACAATAGGTAATGTTTAAAAATCCACCAGGAAGATCATTCAAGATGAAATCTACACATCTTCGAAGTCCACTTGGAGGACTTTTGGTGAGCGAGGCGGTCGACGTGAGCCGGTTAGCGGGTGCCGAAGCGGAGCCGTCGGTTTCTTTGCCGCGCCGAATCGCTGGGACGCCACACCTTCCCCTAACCGTCGCGGGGCGCCTCTGTCCTTATCGTCGCTGTTAAAAGCTTCGGACCGCGGCCTCACACCTCCAATGTCTTCGGAAGAACTACTCCCCGGTAGCGTTAAATCGAGTCGTGAGGCGCCGTCCGACGAATACTGTCTCCAGTCTCATCCAATGCTCCTTGGTCCATTCGACCTCTTGGGGTAGATTCTGGACTGGGACGGAAGATTTCGTCCGTGTTGGAAACTAAATAATTTCCATGAAATTTACAAACTTTAATATTTCCGTTCAACTGTCCGGAATCCCTTCAAACCAGAGTCCCTTCAAAGACCGTGGAAACAGCTTCTAAAATTATTACAAGAGCACATTATTTACGATACTGAGATATACAGTAAATCACTGTGACCAACATTTTATAAAATTGATGGAGGATTATGGGTAACGACATTGAATAATTCAGTACCACCTGACATATCACACACTACATTTAAATCTCGATCAATTTGAAGAATTTATCTTCTTCTTGATGAGATGTCATTTACAATTTTCTTATAAACGTTATATCTTGTACAGAACATGGTATGAAAATGGGGGTTTGAAGCCAAGTTCATTACGAAATGGAAATAAAGTTTTTGGAGTTTTAGGCTAAGATCTTACGCCACGTTTATATTGTTATCTTGCAAGCTACAGTAGGTGTTAACTTATCAAAAGGGATGTGAGTTTAAAAGTCTCATTTTGAGTATCTGCGAAGACGAAACCATCCGTGGATGAACCTGCGAAAGAAAGTAATCAAACATAAGACCCACTTAATTTTGTTCGAAAGGATATATAATCTCGATGTCCCACGTCTTATCCATCTATTTCTATGCTTATTTCAAAATTGATTAGATTTTTTTTCATTAAGATATTATACTACACAATGCAGAAAGACGCTATTCTGATATTTAGAAAATAAGTAAACTTACTTCACTCTTCTTCTTGCTATTAGCCAAACATTTTGTTACCCAAGAAAAACAAATATTGTTAATATTTTTTCGTAATAATTGGGTGATTCTTGTAATTGTACAAATACTCTCAATTGATCACTTTTTTTTTTCAAAATGACAATAGATATTTTCCTTGCTAGTTCCTACAGATATCTTGACACAAGCAAAAAAGCAGTTTTAATATAACTCATTAAAAATATATTTTCATTTAATTCCAGTAAGACATTTCAAGAGTGCAATCGCCTTCTTGTAATCCCTCGAAATTTTAGAAATGCAATTAACTTTCTGGAGATGTGACATACTGTCTACATAGCTAATGTGCACTTGCATCACTGTATTATAAACGTTTATGAAAACTAGACTTGGAAATACATGCTCAGAATCTCGAGTACAATTTTCTTTTCATGGTGCAGGACTTGTGGGATATTTCAGATGACAAAGAGGTGCGATTCATTCCGATCCACTAACTGGGCCAAAGCTCACTCAATAGACTTCAGCCACGTAAGCTACCACTTCGAAACTCCGTCGTTATCCGGTATTGGGCATCAGCATCTCACCACAGGGTTAGCTCCAGAAATATTTTAGAGGGTGGCTTTCCAATATTTCCTGCCTCAAACCCGCTCATGGATTGAATGTCTCTTTAATGTAAACGATTCATGCTAAGAAAAGAGGTAATCATACTTCAATGAATAGTGAATTAAATAGTGCTCAAGTAAAAATGTTACAATCTACTGTAGTATTTTTTAATATATCTGCCTAATTCTGGACTGTTAGGAGAAATGGAAAATAGTTCTTTGGAAAATATTTTGAGTGTTCTTCATCCACTTCAAAGATCCTAACTTGGATATATATATATATATATATATATATATATATATATATATATATATATATATATATATATATATATATATATATATATATATATATATATATA
>NNCF01128870.1:761662-888845 GCA_002313205.1 Laupala kohalensis | reverse complement strand
AACATCTAAGGTTTCCTTTTGTCACATGGGCTGAAGCCGCCACTTGGAACAAACTATCCAATCGCCAGTCGCGGAGCGAGCGCCGCACAAAGGCCGCCCGCGCCTCCACCCGCTTTCTGACGGCGCTGCGGCGGCGGTTGCGTCGGAGGAGGAGGAGGACAGGCGATAACGCGCAATCCAATGAATTTTTTGAAAGCGTCGCTTTCGGAACGGAGCCAGCCGTCGTCGCCCGCGTCGCCTGGGCCTATCGCCAGCTAATGGAAGAGCGCACTTCAAGAGGCGCCGGCGTGCCCAGACACTTACGAGTGACTACGCCCCGCAACATCGGCTTCTTGCCCTAGTTGTAATAATAGTTTTTATTGTTATTATTTATCCGAGTCTTCTCCTATTTGTATTCGGGATCGACCTTTATAATGGACTGGCAACTCGCTCCGGTTTCGTATTGTTAACCGGGTATAGGTAGCGTAAGCGAATACATCACACAGGAGATGACTCACTAATATCGTTATTGCCAAATATCTAAATGTAATTTCGGAAATATCGCTTCATGGTGCACAGGGACCCATTCGAAGCTGTTGGTCTATTGGCTGGGTTTTAATTAATAGACTGTACTATTGGAAAGTTCAGGATAATCTTTTTAGCAAAACCAGAAAATACTGTAGAGGGACGTTGCGAATAAAAGGAACCGAAAATGATTCTAAGAAATATGCCACGAAAAACCGAACACCTATCGATCACTATCACTGTTATATTAATATCCATTTTTTACGAAAGTCTAGAGGAGAGGAGAAATTGCAGTTTACGTTGTGATTTCCATTATATCTCACCCTAGAAATGAATGTCAGTTATATTTATGTGTATAAAGATTGATCCAAATAAGTGATACTCATATCAAGTACTGTTATGTCGACTTAACACATGAGGGTAGTAAGAACTTCGACATGAGAGGAAAAATAAGTAAAAATTAAAAAACATTAATGGAAATCTCAATGGGGATGTAAATATCTCATTCCTAATTATGTAAGCATGAAAAAAAAATTGTATGAAATTATATACTGACAAAAATAATTCTTTGACATGATCCTGTTTTGCACTTTAAATATTATTCAAATGAATATTAGCTACAGAAAAAATACTTACACAGCATTTTTCATTGATAATTTCTTTGTTAATCATTATTCACAATAAATTCTAATTAGAATTGAATTACGAGAATTTGTAGATACGTACTCAACTGACATCTGCACCCGTTCATTTAGATTTGAAGCAAAGAATCGAATGAATGTAAACATGTGTCAATTTATCCGACCCTCGGTTTATGGTATATCGGGGTACATCCGCTTTAAAAGTTAGAATACCAGTCACTAGTATAATAGTCATAAGTTGAGGCCTAGTGACATATAGAAAATCACTCGCGCATTTTATGCAAGAACCACCTTCTATTTAGTTTTTTTACGTGTGGAAGATAGGCAAGGTAGATGAAGGGATTATGTAACAACGATAATCGTGTTCACACGTTCTTATGGTTTCCTCAAATATTGTGTTCGAATTGGTAAATTTAGAAGATCGATATATTTACCACAGCATGCTTAAAACATCTTTCAAAATGTTTCGCAGAGTTAAGTAAGATTCACAACGCTGAAGAAGGTGAAATTATGAGTACGTCAACCTTATATAACGTGCAATATGTCATGTTCATTGTAATCGAGTTGTATTCGATAATACAACTAATTTATAGAGCACTTATGTGTCAAACTGTATTTATATCTACTGGTCTTCATCTAAATGATGCAAATTGGAAATTCAAATAAATATTAATATGCCCAGAATGCAAATCAAGGCAGGTAATATAAGAGTTCAGGAACCTACATATGAAAGTTATGTCTACAGCCTTAAAGGAATGGTTCAGTTTCCTAAAAACATCGATTAAATCAGCTTTTATGGTTAACTAAGAACTTCGTAATTGAAACTCGTATTGCTTATTTTTCTTCAAAGAACTCGTGCTTTGATACGGATTCCCGGGTAGACGATCCGTTCTGGACTGGCTGCATCGATATATTTAAGGACACCCACCTCCTTCGAGAGACAGGACCAATAACTTTTTATTTTGCTCAGAATTCTCGTGACATGTAGAATTAATAAAAAGAAAGGCTCCACGGAATTTCTCAATCAAATTACTTAACAGTAATGTTACTCAAAGTAACCGGAAAGCACGTGATTGGGTATTTCACTAACTTGGAAAGACATTTTCCCATTATACGCTGAAATATCGACCAGTTTAGACATAGATCGTGTGTTAGGATATGATTTATAAGAACACTCAAAGCGAAGTATGTCTTTTAACAATAACACAATAAATACTTATTCAACACCTAAGCTAAATTCGAATCGTACGACAAGTTATCTAAACCATATAAGTATCGTATAGTGGCATTATTAAAATGTATTAACCCCAGAAAATGGAACTTAAGTTTTTGAACGATTTGAAATCGTCAATAAATTAATTGGGGAAAGTCATGAAAAATTTGAGCCAGCAAATAAACCATGCATATTTTAGAAAAAAAGGATTATCACAATGAGTCTGTTTTTTATTAGAAAACATAGCTTTAATAGATGTTTAATTGTTCACCAAAACGAATAATCAGTATTGTGACTAATTATTTGAACACGAATACGTCTCTTTATCTGTTCATTTAAAATAGTCCCTTTATTTATGTTTTTCTCGGTGCCTTTTCTTTATAATTTTATTAGGCGTTACAAGTATTAAACCAAACACCTATTTTCTAAGGAAATAATATTATAAAGGGTACATGCCTTACTATAATCTGAACAGTTCCATGATGCCAATGATTATAGCGCCTCTGCTAATATTTTTTACATTTCACTTCCAAATATAACTTGTGTACCGTTATTTTTAAATTGAAGTCAAAATGTCGTGAATCAATTTTCTTTTTCGTCTTTAAATTGCGAATAAGTGAATTGCTTTAACCTACGACCTTCAACCGATCAGGTTGGAGAATTGTTTCTATTGCAATCTAAAGGGTTTCTTTCTCGTGATGTATGCAAGCTTAAAGCATCCTTTTTTTCGTGTTGAGTCGAGGTGCTACCCATTCTTCTCTCCCTTCACTCGCCCACAGAGCGGTGTGGAGTCGCGTGCGCGAATGAAGCGATCGGAAGGCGCGACTGACATCGACGATGGAAGCGCACGCACATGATGACAATGCGACCTCAGTGACCTCTGCCCTCCTCACCCTCCCACTCAGACGCCAAGGGATGAGGGGCTTCTTCACCTTCGAGACACCGGCCCACCCATGTCCCCATCCCGCACCCCGATCCTCAATGTCCGTGACATTTTTCTCCCGTGAAGCGAATGAATGAGTCAACATGGATGTTCCTAATTAACATACACCTTAGTTATGGGTTGCCTGATCGGGCAACAATCGCTCATTAGCATAGCCGCGGGTCTCGCGCCCCTGCAATTGTGTGCGCGTCGACGCTGACGAGGCTTGATGTATTTACATGGAGAGACGTCGCCGCCCCTGCGACCCCAGCGGCGCGCCACCCGTTGGCGCAGACGGTTTGGCGGATGCCGGCGCTGATTCACCTGTGACAGGTGGCGCACCAGAGGCGGCGGGCCGCCTGCCCTAGGCTCCCCGCGTCTGGCCGCGGGCCCGTCGTCGCTGTCTCCCCGGCGCGCCTCCGGCGTCTGTCGCGCAGCCGCGCGTGTCACGGCTAAGTCAGGCGGCGTGACGTCAGAAGGCGTGGGGTCGCGCGGGTCGTGAACTTTCGCGCGCGCGCCGTCTCCGCCGTCGGCACGGTGTGCAGGTTCGCGTGGCGTCGCTCTGCGCATGCGCCGTCGTCGCCCAGGTAATTAGCATCAGCCCAGGAATGCGGCCTCTCAGGGAAGCGCGGCGCCACTACCTCCCGCCGTCACCCGTCACCCGTCATCGCCACTGCAGCCGCTGCCAGCTTGCTTAGCCAACATTCCAAGCGGCGGCACTTACGTGTCAATACATTTTATATTTTCTTTCGGATGATTAAGGGTCTTGTGGGCCGTTGCCGCCTAATGATACGCGGCCCAGGTCTTTCGCGGGCAACGTGGAGAGCTGTATGCGAAGCTACACCCGCGGCCCCTCCGCCAGACAACCTCTCGTACTCACACCACCTCAACGACTTTCCAATGATGTTACGATCGTCGCCACCGTGTTACGTCGATGTTCACGCGGATACTCACCGCGAAAGAAATGTCAGTAGTACTCGCGTAAAACTGCAACTCTTAAACTATTTCTTAATAATATGTCTTATAATACACCAAATACATTTAAAAAGGTGCAGTTTGTTATACGAAATTGTGGGGCAGGTAAACCTAAAACAAACGATTTACGTGTAGATTTCACCCCGACACCTTCTTGCGACTTGACTTCTACTTCCATAAAGTAAGTTTCTAAGAAATAATTCTAAGCGTCTCAAAGAAAAGTTGGTAACGAAGAATACATATTTTGATAGCCCATTTTGTGTTGTCTCCTACAAAACTGATGAACAACGAAATTTTACTTCTGAAACTTAATGGATGTATATTTATAAGATAATGTATTAAATAGTTCTGTTTCTGCTTTAATACAAAACTCTTTCGCGTTAATGAAAAGAAATAATAAAATAATTGCTGAAAAGAGAAATTAATATGTGAAAAGTGGATCTAAATTTAACAATGAAATTAAATGTGACGTGAACGGTTACTAAGAAGTAAATGTGATATCAAATCACACACTCTTGACGGGAACAATTAACGTTCGACTGGTTTTAGTACGATGCTTGTAAAAGTTGCATATAATAGTGAACTCAAAATTAAGTTTTATCTCCTCTCTACCACTCGTCTCAGATCCCATCTGATCAATTAATTCGTACCTCTGAACTAATTTCATGTACGGTCTCTCCGTTTCTAAACCTCTCGGTTGTTCTCTGGACACAGTCCGTTGCGCTCGCCAGCCGCTTCATTTGGACGGTCAGTAAAGAGGTGCTAAAGCCAATAATTATGTGATAGTGGCAATAAGTCTTAATACAGAGTTTTTCAAAATGAATATAGGGTTTTTTAAGGTTTTGTAATATGCATTACATTCAACTTACATTCATAAATAATACATCAAATGAAAAAGCAACTCAAACAGTTCAAATGTGCGCATACGCATGCACTATTTTCTCTGTTTTCCGGTAGAAAGTTACAAAGATGGCGACTAGTGAACAGAAAGCATTTTGTGTTTTACAGTTTGAAAGGACTGAATCTGTAGTTACAGTGCAACGTGAGTTCCGTATTAAGTTCCATCGTAATCCTCCAAGTGATAATAACATCCCTAGATGGTATCATAAGGTTGAAGACAGCGGCTGACTTTGTAAAGGAAAGGGTACTGGACGACCAAGAAGGACTGAAGAACATGTTGAACGAGTGAGCGCCAAGAAATCAGTTCGGAAGGCTAGTCGTGAATTAGCAATTCCAGTGACGTCTGTGGAGAGTTTACAACTTCATCCTTATCGTTTGCAGTTGTTACAAACTCCCTGGCGTAACGACGCGATTGGTTAAACGAGGTTGTACCCTACCTCTGGATTAGCCGCTAGTGACCGGATGTTTTGCATGGCCTCCACGTTTCCCCCGATCTGACGCCACGCGACTTTTACTTTCGGGGGTTCATAAAGGATCATGTGCCTCCGCTACCAGCTGACCTACCCGACTTAAGAAACAGGACTGAAGCAGTTGTTGCAAAAATTACTCCAGGCACACTGATCAAGGTTTGGGAAGAACTCTCCTATCGACTGGACGTGTGCCGTGTGACGAATGGCCCTCACATTGAACACCTGTAGGAAAAACTGCTTGAGTCGCTCTCTTATTTGATGTATTATTGAAAATTGTGTGTTAAATGTAATAAATAATACAAAGCCTTAAAAACCCGAAATTCATTTTGAAACACCCGATGGAACGTGAGATGAATGCGAGAACGAAGTGGAGAAAGCAGCAGCGGAGTGGACTCGCGGGATACGAACTGGCATACCGGAAGTAGAAGTGACAATCAGACACTATCTTCTGAACTGACGATGCGGCAGATGAAGCTTGAAAGATGGTGAAGGTGCGTGTTGAGGTAGCAATGTGGACTCCCGGGAAGCTGAGTCGAAGCTTGTGTGCACTTTCCTCTCTGACCCTGCATAACTGAGCGGATCACATTACGAAGTGTGGGGATACAGTGGGAAGTAAATAGGATGGGGATCCAATAACGGAACGAGCAATTCGAAAATGTACGTGTTTTGTAAGGGGTTACGTAGTAGATCGTTGCCAACCTCTGAAGCTATGGCATTTGAGAGGAGAGTGCGGGAAACGTCTTCAACCAATGATTTTGTGAACTTGGTGGGCTGCTTCTCCTAATTATGCTTTGTTGACTAAATCAACAATACGTTGCGCCAAATAAGGGACTGTTTTCCTTCATTATTAGTATATTGCCCTTTGAAAGGTGAGTAGCGAGTAAAGCCGTACTGGCGAAAGGTGGTATTATATAGTAATAGCAAACTGTTAGTCTCTTGGGAGTGACTAACATTTGGTCCGGAGAGCTTATCATTGCTAAAATTCTACCACGGTGAGTGGCAAACAAGTGGCTTGAAAGAAAAACACGAGGGAACCCGACGCAAATCATAAGGAATGTCATTTCTTTCTTCACATACTTTAACAAATTATGCTAAAATCAGAAGAAAAAAATGGATTTGAATGATCAAGATAAAATGAATTAATTCTGTGTTTGAAAAGAAAGAAAATAAACAATTTCGATTTTTTCACCTCGCATCTCTCGAATGACACCTCGTTATTTGGAAGTCTAAAGTCCCACCGTGTTGTCGCTGATCACCAAGTCATCCCGGGTTCAATTCCCGATGGGATCAGAAAATTTGTAGCTTTTCACATTAATGTCCCAGTTCATATAGCTGTGACTTCTGAAAAGCAAACCTTCCTTCCATCTATCCAGCTCCTTCTAGTAACAATAGCTCTATAACTAACTACTTCTACTCACTCCTCCACGTGTGTCAAGTCGTTGGTAAACCCAGCTAAGCGGCCCACCTACTAACAATAGCCTACACCCAACTCCTATCACTCAATGTAGATAAGCTTCAATAGCAGGCTACAATTCCCATTTACAAATACAAATTTGGAAGTCCTATTTTCTTCAATCAGAGAACACGGTATCTGTTATCGACACCGATACGTGTGAAGACTCCAGGGAACGAACGAGATGAGTCACAAAAAATTAGGACGGGGGAGAAATTTAAAATTTAAATACTCAAAAATATATTTAGAACTCCCTATATAATTATAATGCCAAATTTATTTATCATATGATAAGCAAATAAAAAAAGGTTTAATTATGAAGTAACAAAAAATCAAAGAAACATTGTGGCCACGGAGAGAACAGATTTATTTCATTAATGGCGACTATTAATGTGCCTTCAGGGAGAATAATAAATAATAGTTATTCACGATAATTCTTTATTTAATAAACTCTCTCTATCAACACCCTTCCCCCTCACACTGAAACCATGCAATACTTAATGCTAATTTTTACACTGTGTTAACACTTCAATTTGACATTGTTCCTTGTAAAAGTACACGTACGGCAAAACGTAGTTTAAGAGCACATGAGTATTCCGTTACGGTACCGCACGGCGCCCGTTTTCCCATTCGAGGGAGCGCTCCCCTCAGAAACATCCGCCGCTAATCATTAATTCATTTTCAAAAAGATGCTCTTTATCCCGTTCCTTTAGTGGAGCCTTCGAATGCGCTTTTCTCCCAATAATTTTTTCTTTACTGTGAGAAAGCCGAATCATTTTCCCATAGTTCTTTTACATCGAGCTTAAAATGCCAGTGTCAAAGAAAAAATTGAGTTGAGTTTCAACATTATTTAATATTTCTTTCAAGGTTATTAGGTGAGAACTTGAAAGTAAAAATCGCAATGTATGTAACCGTCGACGTGTCATTTATAATTGATATACCAACTTTCTGAACTATGATTCTAATTCACCTTTGAACAGATTCAGTTGGGATTATTACCTCTAGTTATATTTGCATTCCTTATGAAGCTGTAAATGAAAAGTATGGTATATAATCCGGAGTTCACAATGTGGGCCGAAATGAAGGGAAGAAATTACATAATTAAAAAATAGAATAATATATAATTTCAGCTCTCAAGGCACAGAACTCTTACGGCCAAAGAAAGACGTCCGGTGTTCGAGTCCTAATCTGTCACAATATTCACCTGACAGCAGATGATGCTAATTTTAAGTAAATAACTTCAAAAAATAAGAGCTACAAAACAAGAATGAGATTTGGTTTCAGGAAAGAAAAGCAGTGCACCTCTTGGTGCTTACCATTTCCTCAGCTAAAAATCTGTACTTAGGGAACGATTCCACTATCATTTCTACGTCTCCTTAGTAGTAACGGGAAATAGATGTTGAGTGACCACTTAACATTCGCTACGCTTTCGGCTGGCCGAAAGCGCTCTTTGAATCAATCCGTATCTGGACCATATGTCATCAGCAAAACGGTATGTTAGATTCTGCGCTACGCGTTAATCATGTCAGTCGGAAATGGAATGCTTTGGAGATCCGGGTAATAAAGGCCGTGTAGTATGGCAATGAAACAAGGTCAGCCTATGCTAAGCAGTGGATCGAATAATGGATACCGTACACATTTAGATATTTCATAACACCTTATTGATAACTCTTCGCTTCATCTGGTTTCAAAACCAGGAAGTATTTTTTTATCGAATAATGCCCATTTTACTCATGAATCAAGGGAGAATAGTTATTCCCACATTTCGAGTTCTCCCTCTCCTCTTTGATCTACGCTTTGGAGTGACGTAACGAACGTGTCTTCTGGAACGGAAATGAACATGCCAAAAAGGTCTTTTGTCACATCTGTCTTCTCTTAATTAATTAATTATCTTCATCTTTAAAACAAAAATCCTATTAAAACAAAGACGGAAAAGAAAATTTAATTCCAAAAGAATGAACAGTTGAGGCTCGGTTCTGAAAGCCATTGCAACAAAAGTATTCCTAATAACAATTATCATTCCACATTTTAGAAGTTGAATGCTCCCAGTGCTGCTAGATCGTTTGCATATTCAGAAACAACCTAATTCTTAATATTATTTCCACTGAAGAAAATTAATTAATTGGTTCAGTGAACCTAGATTTGGCAGGATATTTGTTCATCTCACCAACTTTATTACCTCAATTTTTCAAGTAATTCTTGTTCCTTGCTGCATTGGCTTCAGAGCTGACTATAGTGGTCTTACGAATCGTAAAAACACAAAATAGATATAATGATGGATCGAAAGCTTCTTTCCGACAGAACACTGACATAAAAGTAACAGGTAGGAACTACGTGTTAAACAAAATCAATTTATTATCCCAAAAGATTAAAAACTGTATATGACCTAGAGGTCGCCAATAAGCTAATTCCGTAGCTTATATGCGCCAAGCAACCAAGGGACAACCCCCTCAATTCCGATCAATGTTATCTGGTGATCTGGGAAAAAACTGACAATACGTTACAATATGTTGAGTACCCTAGCTGCAGAATGAGAATAGATGCAACTGAATTATGTATTTGTTTTTTCCCGACGCTCCTATAGTAATTCGAGAACCGATTTTGCAGTAATTTATTTCTGCAAAATCAAACGTCTTAATGAAGGAATATTTAGGGACATTGATGTATTTTAGCATTAGAAATGATAACACGTTCCGAACTGACAAATTGGAAAAGCAAATCCGGGATTAATTTGTATGTTTTCTGATATAGTCGAGACAAGCATTAGTAATATCACAATTAAGCTACATCTTCTTGCAATTCGCTGGTAGTATTGGGTCAATGAACCCATCGGGAATGTTTTGACAAAGTTACATAAGAATGGCACTAATGATAAAAGTAATTTGTGATGGAACTGTTCCTTTCTCATGATCAATTGAACCTACAATCGTTGAGTTCCGGAATCTGGGTTCACTATGGGGTCATCTTTGAATTTTTAAGTTGTAGTGGTTGAACACATCCTACAGAAATCTAATTTCTGAACTTACTCTGCTGTATTTTCTACTCGCGTAATACGAGTCATTACTGAAACTTGAGAATAATCGAAAGAATTTTATTTGTGTCATATTTAATGAATTCATTGCTAAAAATACATTCTCTTAAATAATACAAATCAGCGCCAGAAAACGTAATTCTCTTTCTAACGGATGTGTTTCTGGTGGTAATAAGTTCAGAGGCTAATACGATGCAACACGTGTCAATGCAGGCGGCTGTTGGTCTCATCGGTTTCAAGAATGAAACACGAAGTCGGTGGTAGCGTGTGCACAGAGGTGACGGCAATAACTGTTGCAACAGCGAGGATATTAGCATGAGCTAAGACGATACAATGGCGTCTTGGATGGAAGGGGAAGACAGCTCCAGCGGTGGAGTTCAGACGGCGCGGAGCAGCGTGTGGAAAGCGCGCTGTAGCGCTGCATTATTCACGAATGGAACGCGTTGAAAATGCCGAGAGAGGCCCTACGGCTTCTACGTAGAAGGCTCCCATCCCTCCTCTCTGGCTGCTCCTACCATCTCAATCGCCGCTGTCATCCATCAAGCCATTCCAAACATATCACATGCACACGTATGAATCCAATGCTTTCTCAATGCTCCAATTCACTCAGACTCCCACGCAGTCTTTAATTTCTATTTCATACATTTACGATAAGCCTGTCGTAAATTTTTGTATAGTATAAGAAACTTCATTAACTAAATTTATGTCAAAAATCTTCATAACAGAATATTTATTTTTTATTGTGCATTTTCTTACACGAAGTATTCTTCACGTTTTAAAATAAAATTTTCGACATCTATTAACCTTCGCTGCGCTCTTCCAAAACTAATCACTTTTGTTTGTAATAACGCATGAAGACAACTAATTGATTCACAAGTAAGAAAAATTACATTCTCCAAAGATTTATAAGTTGATTAGATCCATTATTTTCGGAATATTTAGAAAGAAATCGATCCAAATCGATCCATTCCGTAGATCAACGGCAATGCAATACTCTCTTGCAATGGGGTTTGTATTTACGATTTTCATACATTGAAATCACAGGAACGAAGAATGTATGCACATTTATACGTGCTTTTAAAACAAACTGTATATATTAATATAATCTATTATTTAATCAACAAACTCCCGCATATGTTAAATAATATCCATTTATCTATCTTTAGAATTCTAATCACTACGAAAACTACAAATTGTTGGAATATTGCCAATACATTTATTTCCTCAAATCAAACATTTTGATATTATTTCTCAATAACTAAAACAAAAAAAACAACAACCAAGATTCACACAAACAATTCATATAGAAATTGCATTGCAAAGACGTTGAAGGCTAAGACTGAATTCAAGTCACCATAATGTGACTGAAAGATGAACACAATATTAGTCATGAATCTTTGTCCACGTTCCTCCACCTGTTCACTGCAACAAATCATCGTTGACTGAAAACAATTCTGCGTGCATTGTTCCCATTTCATGGATTTTCATTTCTGTCGATAACAAACTGAGAGCTCTCTCGCGTTTTGCTTTGCGTGAACCAGTCGGCAGTAAAGGTCTGAAACGTTATTACTGCAGGTCATAATGCGATAACGAGGATGTCTGTTGCAGCAGACTGAGTTGTCTTCACCAGTCACGACTTGAAAAGATCTTCTACGATTCATTACGATCGGCAAGCACGCTTTTATGACGTATAAATATATATTTTTCATAAGTTATACGAGCTGTCAGGGAATCGGGATAGAAGAGCCGCACATTCGTAGAGCTGCGCTTGTACTACTAAAAATGCCACATTTCTGCTCTGTTCACGTCTGAAGTTGCGTCTCCCGAGGTGTTCTGGCGTTGGCCACACACGAGAATGAATGAACGAATCTGCGCCCATCTCAACATGACTCGTCATTTCAGGAAATTAAAACGAGATATCACGAAACGAGGAACTGTCATAAAATGGGGTTTGGGCCGAAGGAGGAGGTGCGAAACAAGGAGCGAAGCGCACGAGGTGGATAACGAAGGGACAACATGAAGATGAATGTGGGCGCAAGTGACCGTCTGGAAAAGCAATGTAACGTTTTATTGCGAGTGCTTCTCGTCACGGAACACGAGTCGTTTATTTGCTCCTTCTGACTGGATCTCCAAGCTCGTTACGCTCTGGAGGCGCGAATGGTAGCAGCCGTGAATCAGACGATAGGGAGAGGACGTGAAGTGGGCCAAAGAGAAATGCGATAATCCTTGGTGTGGCGAGGAAATGCCACGTTTCAAACTTGACGCTTGACATCCAACCAGTGGTGGATTTCCGGCTCATCCCCAACCCCAGAAAGGAGTGAAAAACTAAAACTTTCTTGTGTTTCCAAAAAAAAATCTTGCTTTGGGTAGTAAAATTATATTCTTGCAGAACCTTAAAAGTGCCTTTAAAATGCGTCGTTTTTCACCAAACGTTCCAAATGTTCTGTTCTTCCAGAACCCCTGGAGATCTAATCACCACTGAAAATAAAATCTCCGATTCCCCACGGGATCCGATCATTCTGCTTTCGCGGAAAGGGAAAAGAAATTGAATTGATTTCAAAAAGTTTTAAAACCCTGAAAATGACTTGGATGTAGTGAGTTTTATTTCATTAGTTATTTCTAACATTAACGCTCTTTTTAGGCATACGGTATGCATGATAAATTCTGCCTTAACATACCCATCCTTTACAGGTCCAACTGTACATTTAATTCTAACTACGATCTTTTAGCTGTACTCTATTGTTTTAAATATTAAATTATTTTTAGTCAACAGAATTAATTACAACTATCAGTCAATAATATGCGTATATTATTATACAATCATCCAATATGTTACGAGGAAAAGCTGTAAGGAGGAGTGTACTTCAAAACTTTGAACTCAAGCTAAATGCAAAATTTGAATTTCCTTTTAGATATTTTTTAACATACTACGAAACTTACTTACCTATCCCAACATTTCACATTCAAATTTCTATTTGTTTTCTGTCCTGAAGTGCGTGTGTTGCTCTCTCCCCTTTTTCTTAAAGTAATATCATTGATAAATGTTTTCCTTTATGATTAAAGAACTAGAAGGATGTTACTAAAGTTATTATTATTAATATCATCATCATCCTATAGTATCATCCTGCAAGAAGCCACCGACTTGTGATGGCAGAAATATATTTTGGTTAAAGGGAATCGGAAGGTTTGATGTCAGTTGTGCACGGAATCTATCCCACTCACTGAAGCAGGTTGGAAATTAAAGTGTCATCATTACGGAAGCACAGTCAGTAAAGCCAATTACAGTTTCACTGTTCAAGAGAAACCTAATTAACCCAGACGTGTTGCATACTATAAGATTATGTTGTATGAGGTGGTATCGGTTCGTCTTAATAAAACTTTTTGCGTTTGGTTGAATAAATACTTTTTTTAATATGATTATATCTCGTTAAGATTTTCAGAATCAAACGACTCAAATAGTTAAGAATGGATACGTATATGATCAGGAACTTCTCGAAATATAAAATATATTTGACATTGCCGTACCTATTTTAGTCCAAACGCTACGCACACGGGAATAATATACCGACGGAATATTGAAATACAAATTTCCCAGGAGAAGCTCGACTTAATCTCCCTATTACTTAACCCTTGTATAAAAATAAGTGGAAGTGAAATCGTGAGAAAGTATTCACACATCAAGGTATAATTCGCGTATAAAAATGTTCTCCAACTGCCCCTCTCGTATTCACGAACATTTTTTAGCACGTTAAAAGTAAACGAAAAATTTCATTTTACAATGTTCTCTCCACGTTTATATCAGTAAACTCTCACGTCACAACACAGTAGCAGATTGCTGTGAAGCACTTGTCAATGTTCTCTAAAATTATACAGCTATTGTAGAAAATTACACGGTGCGAGTAGCTAACTTTTATGAAGTACACGTTTCGTTGATAAGAAATGGCAAGATGATGTTACAATTTCACATTTAATATTTTTCGGGTTCTTCCCCTTAACAACCGAAGTCTTGTTTAAATATACAAAGTATACATACAAATATATATTATGCACCGTAAAGCAAAGTCGTTTTATAGCCACAGACAAACAGTGTTTTGCTCTTAATTGCGAGATTAGATTATTAGTTCTCCCTGATGCAATAAAAACAAAAATGATTGCTCATAAACCGAGAACTGCTCTTTCATGCAGATCCCATCAGGTCACACGACCGTGTCTCATTAGACAGATAAATACAAAACACCCAAGGAATGATAAGCATTGTAAATGGATAGCACATTGCAATTTTGTTGCACTGCCGAGAATTTATCATGTCGTACATTCCAACAAGAGGAGATTCCGGTTGTCAAGACCAGTGGGTCGAGTTTCATGAAACCTTGTTCTACATGGCCAATCATTACAAAAATGTTTTATTGTAACTATAAAGACTAATTCAAGAAATTTAAGGAATGTAAATGATACAGACTTTTTATCATTGAATTCATTAGGACACTTATATAATGTGAACTGATTAACAATTGCTTTTATTAGATCTAACTATCGTGAAAACACATAGTTCACTGTCATAAAAACAGTTAAACAATTTTATGACCACTTCAAGCTTCAATTGTCCTGGGCAAACATTGTATTCCTATAGAGAATCAGAACACTCGAAACTTATTGTTTATCCAAATCTCACGACTCATCTTTATCATTACAATACTTCAAAAAATTATAGAAGAATAAATATAATGAATGGATGTTATATGATGATTTATGGGATGTTTTCGTGGCACAAACGACACTTGATCTTCCATTTAGTCCGAGATGTTAATATTGAACCTACAGGTATAAGCGCATTTAACTACCGAATTATTTCTTCGACACCTTACAGGTGATAGTGATTCATTGTTCCTCGGGCCAAATGAAGAGAAACAAGTCTCCTTACGGAACAATAGCATATCCTCCTCGTGGCTCCTGGCCCGAGCGTGTTGCCCGCAATTAAACGGGCGCTGCCGCCCCACTCAAACGCTGCTTAACACCGGGACGAACTATCCGTCCGCACTGATGCGCGAACGCTCCACATCGGTCGGAGCCGGCGGCAATTAAAAAGCGCTTAGAGCTCATTTTCATGTCTCATTTAGTGGAAAGTTCAGTGGGCGCGGTGCGGGACCGTCGACGCGCAAGGTGGGAGAAGAAGGATGCAACGGCGGGGATGTCGACAACTCCGCCCAGCCCCGTCCTCGCAGTTTCCGTTCCCCCGCCCGAGACATCATCCCCGCCAGCGTCCCCTCCGCCGCCACCGCTGTCACCGACCTCGCCACCGGCGGCGTCACCCCCGACGCCGTCGCCGCTTCTCTCCACGCCCGCGGATCCGGGTTCGGGAAACGACGTGTGTGGCACGTTTCTCCGGCCCCCGCGGCGCCGCGTGGCGCCTCGCGCCGCCCCTTCTTCACTCCTTCCACCCTCCCCTTCCCCCTCCGACCACCGCAACGGTCTCTTCGTACCTCGCGGCGCTGATGTCTTCATTTCGCCGCGCGCCTCGGGCGGCCCTCGCGTGCAGGAAAATACCCTCTCGCGGCGGCTTTCAAGGCTTATGCGCGTGGACATGAAATGTATTCTTTAACTATCACGAGATACACGTTTAATAGAATATTTTGGAAGGAGGGAAATGTTTGCGTTAACCTTGGTTCTTGGATATTCTACATGCATGATACGACACACAAGAGAAATGGTTTTCACATTTTCACGACAGTTAATATATCGCAATGCTCTCTCATACAGTTAAAGGAGATTGAATAAGAATGTAGTTCACACACATATAAAACCATTCATAATTCATACACTCTGTTCCGAAAGAAATGGATTGGAACTTTTAATTATAAATGTTTGAATATAATGAATACTTTACAATTCTAGAAATAGTTTTCACGAATATTTTAAAAATTTAGGCACTTTATTTTTCCTATGGGAGTTATTTTGCTTATTATATATTTTAGTACAATCATCGTGACAACATGATCATATTTGTATAATAATATATTTGATATTACATAAGTATTACAAACTTTTATAATATTACACATAACAGCAGAATTTACGAAATACAATATTACAATACTTTATAAACCAGTACCTTATATTAAAGTGCAAGGAGAATAGCAGACTTGTTTACACTTTCATTTCCAAAAATTAGCGCAAACATCAATAGAAAACAACACACATTTGAGGTGGATTCTGTTCAACATAAAAAAAAGTTCATATCTGCGATAGTCTGCGAAAGTATGGTGCCGTTGTGTGGCTGACGATAAACTGGTGCGATTAGCAGGTCTTGCGCTAGAAGCATCTGATTTCCGCTATAGTGGAATTTCGTTCGGATCCTCGTTGCTCAAAACAATGCTGCTCCCCACCATTGGCAAATGTTCTCATTTGTGAGCCACCTCACTCGTTTTGCCACTAACTGGACGCCATTTTATTAGTCATACATCCTTTTAAGTGTCGCAGTCACGCAATAACAGCCCGCATGCCGCAGACACGGCAGGACTCACCTGCGCGAAGATGTTCCGACTGCTTCCGATCCACCCCGACAGTCCATCATACTCACGCTTCACTCCATCTCACGCGATCAGGCGACCTGCCTCCAGGCTCTCTTCGCGACCGTATGTGACCCGTACTCTCTTCGCGACCGTATGTGACCCGTACTCTCTTCGCGAGCATTTATAGTAACGTTTCCTCGGTTGCTTCGAGAACTGAAGCACGTTTCTCGACAACGTACCTCCATTGCGACGCATGGCTTTCCCGTCGACGCTCACGGTCCATTCACCGCATGCCTATGACAGCTTCGATGATTATTTTAGATTGTCCCTTAGGTATTGCTGAGCTCAAGTCTACTGTGCGCATGTCGCGGGTATCGAGTTCGCGCGAAGGGACGTGCCTTCACATACGTATCACTCCACGAACTGGCGTGCCGTGAGCGCAGGGTTCGTAGGGAGAGCAAAACACTGCGCACTTACGCACGTCATCATACATGCGTGTCTCAGTGGGTTCTTATTTGGAGATATCAAGAATATATTAAGAATAAATTATTTTCGTGCATCGCAAGTAATTTATATTGTCAGTCAGCCCCTCCCTAGGCACATAAGATTACATAAGAAACATAGCAAATATAAGTGCAAATTTGCTCTCTCCGGAAGCTCAAGGATCCTTATTACTGCAATTTCGGCCTTAACATAAATGGAAATATAAATTATGATATTAAAATTAAAACCTTTCAGCTTGTAACATAACATGGAAATGTTAATTTTTAATGATTCGATAATATCATACAAATAATCAGATTGATACATCAGTTGTCTGTTTAAACATTCGAGAAGTTCCAGGGATGACAAGCCAGATGACTACAGCACATTAATCATAATATGGCTTCTTTTGCAAAACAAAGAAATAGAAATCAATGGTCTGCATTGCATTTGGATCGAAACATTACTTTTCAACCGAAAATGGAAGCAGTGGAGTTATTTTCGAGAAGGTCATTGGGATAATTAATAGCCCTGGTTGGTCGTGGCTCATTACACCTCTTCAAATTGCTTTGACCCTTTAAACGAACTTTCGGCTTCATACACAAACGAACAGAAAAATTTCTAAATAAAACGAACAAATAAAACCAAATCACGTTTGTGAATGACCACTGATTAGTACAAATCTGCTGAGAAGAGATTTTCGCATAAAAAGGTAACCAAATGAAGTTGGGGACATTCTTGTTCCGAGAAAATTTATGGCTGAAACCATTTTCGAGCTTTCAAAGTGATTGGAGCCCTGACGGGTCGCTCTCGCTCGCCCAAAGGAAGCGGAGAAGGGGACTAGGGAATTGGTTTCGGGAGGGGAATAAGTGGTAGCAGCGGCCCGAGGCGAAACATCTTCCGCATGAATGGGGAGAATTTCCTGAAACAGAATTCAAACGAATTCAAGGTTGACGCGAGAAAGGTGGTCGGTACAAATGTTATTACTCGAACGACAGACGTCAATATGGAATCATGATGTAGTACGAAGGCTTCGTATTGTTGAACGGAGAACTGAGATGACTGGACTGACAATGTTTACGTGCATGGGAGTCGAATAAACGATCCAGAGAACGTGGGAGGTGATGGTGTTGGAGACGTGGGGAGGCTACACGAAACCATGTCGAAGGTAGCGACGACAGATGAGAAGGAAGAGGACTTGTGGTGTGCACAGTGTCGTGCGTGTCTTCACATTCTCTGTCTCCTACCTCCCTTTTCTGCACCTTTGTCCTTCCCTCCTCGTTCTCTCCAACACTCATCGCATGAGGATTCGTGGCGTGCGGGAGCTGTTATTTCCTATTACGCAGGGCCGCGGGCTGTTTTCGCGCGCCGAGCGCAGGGGAAACGCCGTCATCCCGTAACGACGCTGACTAACTCCCCTTGGGCGACAGTGGACGAGACAAGGTATGCGACGAGGGAGTCGCTGCTGACACACTGTGCCAACCACCGCTGCCACCGTCGCCAGTCGCCTACGCTTCAATAGTGACCAACCCACACGCCTCCATCCCGCCGCTTTTAAACTTAGCAACCTCTTTTTGTCACCTATGTTACATTCAAAATGCATCGTAGCCGATNCCACACGCCTCCATCCCGCCGCTTTTAAACTTAGCAACCTCTTTTTGTCACCTATGTTACATTCAAAATGCATCGTAGCCGATCTATCTAAAAATTGCCCCATAATTTTTTTATTTTCACGTCATAACATTTCCTTGTCTATCAGCCCCATACCGACACCGACATATCAGTCTTTCCCAGTTCCATGAACCATCTCCAACATTCCTCCATTCTCTTTCCGTCTCACGCTACCACCTCCCTGATTCCTTGTCTCGAAGCTGAATCTCTCCCACCGTTCTACCCATGTGTTATCTTAGTCCCTTGCCACATCTTATCGCCTCTCGTACTAGTCGCTTCTTCTCCTCCGTCACCGCTGCGCCGCGGTTGGTCCCGTGCCTCTGCTGAAGGAGCTGGGCGCAGGTGGTGGCGTCCTGCGATAGATTCTGTGATGCAGCGCACAACGATGAAACCCCGTTTCATGAAACCCCATTTCTTACAACAAAATTTTCTCTTTTATAAGTTGTATTTAACTTTGCTCTCAATTAATATTGTTTCGTCGCGCATGTTGATATTATCCCGTTATTATATTATCCATATTATTCTGTACCATATGTTGCAGTAAGAAATCGCATCTCCCAAAAACTGCATTGAATTGTATCTTCTCCTTTCCGGTGTACATATTCTGTAGTATCAAAAATTCCCATTCTCGTTAAGTATATGTTATAATGCCTATGCCCTGTTAATATTTTCGCAACAGATTTTGTTGGCTGAAACCACTTCGACTTTTTCAAGACGTATTGTACATTCTCGAATCAAATAATACGAAAACAGTATCCTGGTAACAAGCAATTAATCTTGAATCAAGTAATTCAAATACAATATCATCCCAGCCTTGGTTTTTCTCCGGTTTTCCTTCGGGTAAACTGGATTTCATATGTAGGCTCTCTAAACTTTCGTCAAGGGGCGGCAAATTCACCAACCCTCCTGTTATTATTAATCTCGAATTTCGATGTTATTAAATATACATTTTTTGGTATTCTGTTGATTTTATAACACGTAACTAAATATTTTTATTCTTGTCATAGGGAACGCGGAAATGACAAATCCGCCTCTGTCTGAGTCCTTGATTAGAATTGATGGGATAATTCCTTGCTTGCTGTCGGAGAATGAATTAGTTTATTGTCCTCCACGTGGCCATAAAAGGTAAGTGCTTTTTTGACAATAAATTTATTAATACACGGAACAGTTCAACGATCGTCTGTTGACATTTTGTTTGTTGCAATATCTGGGAACCATCACAGCATAACCCAAGGTACATTTTGTACAATTTCCAAGGAAGCTCTTTGATAGAAAATGGATGAAAACTTCACGAACTCTGTTTTCCTCGAAACAGTCAAACAATCAATTTGATGAACGTTCTGAAATAGAGAGAAAATCAATTTCATTCGCTAATATCACATGCTATTACTGCCGCACTTTTTCTGCGGACTCTCAAAATATTCACACATTGCTCATCAAGTCACCTTCCGTCCAATGTAGTCCATTCAAGAGTTGCACAACATTTGAGTTACTCGTCCTAGATAAGTTGTAGAATTTCATGATCATTTCTCGTATCGATTTTATTGTTGGTGTGTCTATACTATATCATTTCATTATACTTTGAAATAAAACTTCTTCATTTAACCTACTTTCATACTCCACTTCATACATTTGTCTTGTGCCCAGCTCAACCCCACGGTCAATAGATTCATGTACTGAAAATAACATTCCTCATTTATGTAGGATCGAACTCAACCCCGGGGTTTTCCTACCCATCTTTTCCTTATCGCTGCGCGAGACGGTACTTCACTGTCGCGAAGGGGGAAAACGGAGAGGAGGGCTGTTTTTCAAACGTGTGTTCTGAGTTTGGGCCCGTTGCAGGAAATCTTGGAACAATACCATTTTCGAATGTTTCTCGCAGAAATGGAAAATTAAATAATTTCAGGGGTTTTTGAAAACTTTTCGAGAAAGTCACATTAAAAACGTGAATTCTCTCGGTGAGTGGACAGAAGGATCGTGTGCGCAATGTTTATATTCAATAAGAAGATAACATCTTCTGCAGTGAAATAGTCAATAAATACAATAAGTCATGAAATCGCTTTAATGTAGGTCTCCTCCATTTATGTTATGACTAACCAGGTCATGTGACCACAACTAGAAATGTATGAACTCTTTAAGGGGAAATATTATAACAATACTATTATTTAACAGAAATAATAATTGTTGAGATGAGGTTCTTAAAATTTTGGCTCTTAATAATTATCATACGTGATGGAAAACGGGGAGAATAACGAAGAATCTCATCTCTTTTTAAAAGTTATAAACGAGTATATATTTAAATTAAAGTTATCTGAAATTGATATAACATGTATCGAATATTGCATTTCAGAAAAATGAGTTTTCGTTATGAACATGAATGATATTAAATAGCAAATTTTAGACTTGTCCAAAATATCTCAAATAAGAGACATATTTAGTGGTCTATCCCCAATAAAATCTGAAAATTATCATCAATAACTTAATTATGGCCTCCCTGAACTAAAAATTTGTAGCCGTCGGATAAAGAGACGTTAAGTGAAAAACAACCTCCCTTCACACTTTTTCCCCAAAAACACAAGCAGACTAAAAATCCTATCTGACATGAGACTGAGCACTTCTGTAGACTTAGGACTAGCAGCATAAGAGGACGTATGTTATGCAGGCGGCTTAAAAGTTGTTGCAGGGGACAGATTTTGTCTAAATTCAATTTTCCATAATCAATTATCCTCTCTGTCAGGAAAATTTAATAAAGGTTTCGATAATCTTTTAAATAATAGGTTGTACGTGTGTTGTCAACCTATTTTTGTTAACGAAGCGTGAGACAGCTCAAGATGTAGGACTATTGTTACTAACAAAAAAATTCATCTCCAGCGGAGCCACTGCCAGTGCCAATACTTCCTCATTTGGGTAGGAGGAGTATTTCAGAGAAGAAAAAGATAAACAGGAGGAAGGGGTGGCAAAAATCTAACCGCAAGTAACCGCAGGGTTGAGGTCGACTCATGAAAAAGGGTCAGGACTGACCGCCGGATTGAGGTCGACCGTTCCCATACATTTGCACTCCTTAAATGACGTCCAAGTATAATGTGCAAGATCTTTCAACTACTTTATTATAATGTAAAACGTTAGACAGTGAGGAGAGGCTTTATGAGTCCTCGTCAGAAGTGATTTGTCGTTACAAACGTATGAACGATATGTTTTAGTAATCAGGAGTCATTTTAGAGTAGCACGTAATTGAACTAGAACATAACATATCTCTCATACATCTCTGAAAACACGACACAACTGATGAAATGATAGCGAAAACATCTTCAGATCTAGCTACAAAGAAAACCAACATTGAAATGAGGATAATGATGATGATGATGATGATAATAATAATAATAATAATAATAATAATAATAATAATAATAATATAACGTACTACACGAGGCAGGAAAGGCAACAAAACTCCTTGAACTCGGTGACGAGCTTCTAGTCCCTCACACTGAAGTGGAATATGAAGCAAAATAAAAAGTAATTCATGAGTTGACGCATAAACGCCACGACGTGAGTCGGCAGATGGGGCGAAAAAGTTAAGAGCACGAGAGTGTGGACTAATAAAAGGGGCGGGAGCATATCTCCATCGACGGCCGTGATGACTCACAATGGGTGCGATGTCTTTTGGTAGTCAAAACCAGTGGTGTATTGGGGGTGGAATGCAGTGGAATGCAGTGGAACGACATTCCCTCACTTTTTTTAAGGGAACGCGTTCCTGGGCAATTCTTTTTGAAATGCCTACATTATAAATTTAATTTATCAGAAAAAAGTATGACCTTGACTACAAAAACACTTGTGGTGTACTACTACAAGTGTTTTGTAGTAGGTTTAACTATTGAAAGAAAATTTTATTTAGATAATGGTGGTCGTTCAATTCCTGTAGACTTGGAAGAATTGATGTCCTGTGCGAAAATGAATGCGTGTAGTTCTTCAGAATGCGAACGTAGTTTTAGTTGTATGAATTTAATATTGACTGATAAGAGGTCGCGTATTCTTATTGACCATGTTTCAAATGTATTATATATTAAACAACATGGTCCACCCTTTGACTACGTAACCAAGTTTTAACATATGAATTTGGGTTTCACGAGTCTCAGATCTGCAGTAGATCCACGAACGAAAAACGCATGCTCGAAAAATTATGTACATGATCCCTTATGGGAATTTTTGTAAAAATAAAATATAAATACATAAATAAATAGAAAAATTATAATATGCAATTGTTTAAAAATTATTATAATAAAATATAAAAAGTATTGTTTATATCTATCCATTTTTCATTTAATGATTCCTATATACCAATTTTTAATATTTGAAGGATCGGCGTACCGGTATCTTTTTATTTAGCGATACACCACTGTCAAAACCTTCTCTTTGGAACAATTTTAGAAACACAACAAGCTTTACACCAAGGAAGTCTAAATTCAAAATGGGTATTATCTATTGGGAAATATTGATTGATATTAACTACTTATATTTTCAAATTAATAGACAAAATACCACCACTTTGGGGTGATCTTCAAAATATTTTACGGAGGGAGAAGATAACTATTAGAAATCATTTATTATTATCAAATCTAAAATGCGTAACAGCGGAAAGAGTGGAACAAGTTCATATCTCATTTAAGCAAATTTTGATGTCAAACTAAAACTATTCGAGAGAATAGTAGATAAATGAAAATGCTCAGTATTGAAATAATTTTAAGTATTAAAAAAGTGTTAACGTTTCTTGAATTTTATTCGAAACCTAAGTTTCTAGGAAATGCACAGAAATCTTATTTGGATCATCTTGTTGTACAGTTGATATTCACAAAATTTGTAACAGGGAATCATATATATTTAATAACTCTTTGTACATGTTCTAAATATTTGGTTATTATCAATTGTACCTCAAGATGACCCAAATAAGGGTTGAAGCATTCTACTAAAAAGTAGAATATATAGTGAATATCTGAAAAAACGTTCTTTGGTTGAATAAATGTACTACAATATTTGACGTAAATAAATGATAAACTATGTTCATTTCTCTTTTTTAACCACCAGCTCATGTTGTGAATTAAATTACACCTGCTAAATCCGAAAGTAAAACGCAAATATACATAAAAGTATTTATTAAAAAAATGTAAGATTAAAAAATTATACATATTATTTACTTCAAACATAATAATTTTTTTTCTCGTCATGGCACTATGTTTTAAAATAAGTAACGCCTAAAATAAGGTCTTTAAGTTGAAGAAGTGAACACAGCTGAAAACATGATTGTGAATATCATTTACCCCCACCCTCACCCCAACAACACCCCCACAACCCCAACAAACTGAATTTGGTCCAGCGTGCGGCGTTGTAATTTCAACGCAACAGCGTTACGACGTTGACGTGACGCGCACGCAGCAGCTTCCTTGAGTGGCTCTGTGACGGAACCTCGTTCTACATGATGGACAAGGTCTGAGATGATGAACGCGAGACGCCAGCCTCCCGCTCTCCGGTCCCCATACTTGTTACCTTCCTCAGGATTCAGCTTCTTTGTGTGGTCATAAATGTGGCTCTCGCTTCGTCCGCCTACGACTTTTTTTTCTTTACAGACTTCCCTCTTTTGACAACTTGTTCCCAGCATTCTTTACTTTTTTTTTCTACTCTAGTATGCTCGTAATTTCCTTTCCTTTCTGTTTTCATGATCTTTCCATTAATTCATTAATTTTCTAATGAAATGTTGAGTGTAAGGTGTCTTAACATATTTATTGTGGTCATAAACGCGCATGCTTCTTATTGGCTTCAAGATGCATACAGCTTCGAGTCCCATACAACAATGCTGAGAATGTGATTGTAATAAATAAACAACTAAACAATTCATCATCATTTACATGGTGCAAGGTAAAAAATGACCCATGCAAACGTTAAGAAAGAACGTGCGAGAAATAAATGGTGAAAATACATTCGAAGCAGAACTAATGTTGTCAAGCAAACTGATTTACACGAAACAAAATCATAGTATCAATATTATTATTCAATTCGGTGGGAATGTTTCACTTTCATCTTACTCATGAAAGTTAATTGCTCATCTCTATCGTGTTTTGCAATAGTTCGTTTTCCAGTTTAATTACTCTTAATTTCCTGTTTTTCATTGCGAAGAGACCGAGAGGTCGTCTCCTCATTCCCACACTGAGTCTGCATATCTTCGGGAATCCGCCATGTATCCTGTGCACAGCGTCAATATACGCCGCAGTGCATCTCCCGAAGCACAACATCCATCATACAACAAACATGCGCCCGCAATTAAGGGAGCATTCCCAGATCTACGTCGACTCTCAGACACAAACAGAGACGACACGTTAAGTATCATGTTGTTCAGCGCAGATCGTATTATGACGGCGCAACCCGTAACAAGAAGCATGGTGACGGAATGGTCCGTTTGTTCGCCCATGGGAATCGAGGCGAAGAAAGGCGTTGGAGCGGGGTGATGGATTCGGGGAGGAGGGCGGTGCGAACGAGGCCTCTTCGCTCCCAGCCCACGCCGCTCCAGCACGTGTCACTCCCGTCAGTCCGTCATAAACCTCGCTTACAAGCATTGCTCTTGTAAATACAAGATAGCGAGTATCACAACTGGAATGTCGGGAGGTGTCGAGGAGGAGGTGAGACGTGTAGACACGACACCTGCGTGCGCTCCCAGGTGGAAGGTTCTTCAAGCTGCGCCGTGCAGAGTGAGCCAGCAGACCGCCAAGCGCGCCGCCACCATCCTCGTCGCGCCGCGGGCGAGAGGCACCGGGTCGCGAGATCGCGCGGCCTTTATCATGCAAATGGGCTGCGCGCTAACGTATTAATCTGGCTGCGGAGCCGACAGTGGTGACCACGGCTGCTGCACCAGCGTTGGTAGCCGAGAGCTGGCGCCTTCGGAAGTGAAAGGATGGAAGGGGGAAACGGTGCTTCGGTGTTAATGATCGAATGAAAAATGAACGCGTAACGTGGGATAAAACAGAGGAGATGCTATACAGAGAAAATGGGAAGGACTTCCGAGAGGGAATGGACTGTGAAAAGGATCACAGACATTGAACGGTAGTACGTTAGAAATAGATGATTCTGTAGTAAAGATGATCTCGTTGTTCCTAATCCTATTAAGTGAGCCTGATGACGTGCATCTGCCTTCACTGACCTGTTGCACTCACTAACTCGGTAATTCTGTTGCTGTGATCGCTGCGAGTGAGCTTACAACAGCTAATTCGAGTATTTAGGGCACAAGAAGACTTAGCAGTATAGTATCTCGACACGATTCGGCTCGTACTTGTATCGCTGAGTCCAAGGGCATTCAGGTGTGCCCAGTAATTCATTTTCTTTCCGGAACAAGTACTACCCTCCATACTATTGCCACGTATGATGCTACGAATACGCAGTTGCCCTGGGAAAACACGTGACTGTACAGTAAATAGTGTCATTTCTCTCTTGGGCACACGATAGAGTTTTTTCTTGGATATTTAGTGATTTCTACAGTGATCACCAGTTATTGTTCGACACAGCCATAGCATGTATGAAACACGGCGGAAAAGACACGTTTTGTCCAAGCAAGTCAGGAACTTAGGTTTTCGAGTGAACTAATATTCCGAGGGAGAATCGAAAGTGGACTACACTTTTCTAAACGTTACCGAAGTGTAAGAGGCGCTATGTGAACTGTTGCTAAAGATGAAACATTTGTCAATAATGCATAAGTATCCCTATCTTGGACTGCGGGATCGTATGTCATTAACGGTGGCGACATCAGTACTATGGTAAGAGGTAAATCCTTCTGCGTCTTCTGTTGCATGGATGGCGGTCGTGTGAAGTGTCATTCACGCGTCGTATGCTCTCCAGAAGTGCATAAGGAAACCGCGGAAGACTTCGCAGCCGGTGCGAATTCGCAGAAAGGCGTTGACACATGCAATGCACGGGAGTGAGCAACTGTAGCGAGAAACCAATGCAGCGTGACACAAATACGCTACGGGTTTTGTCAACACGGAGACAATTAGTTCCATGTCGAGTGTATCTTCGAGTGAGCAACTGTCTCGTGAATTAGCTAGAGAAAGTAAATACTATTTGCTCTCAACATTTACTTGAACGCACTTAAGTCATTCATTTTATCAGACCTCAACATTCAATCTCTTTGTAGTTCTTATATTAAGACACAACGCGAAGATACCTGATAAATTTCTCAAAAGAAAGAAGAACGCCATTAAAAACAGCCACTTGTAATACTCCAAATATAAAAGGAACACGGGACCTCATTTAATATCAATCATGGTGGTGAAATTATAGGAATATATTTTTAAAGTAATTTTCCTCGTCAAATTTCACATACTTATAAATGATAAATAAGAAATGTCAATTGGTAAACTGACGTAAAATATTATTTTTGTGTCAAAATATAAAACGTTTTACCGTCCAATATATTAGAAACGGAGAAGAACACATACCGACAGAATTTACATACGAGAGCTGTCAACTATGCTTGTTTTGAATTAGTAAAGAAACCAGTAAGCAACGATAGTAGAAAATTCATTTAGAAACTAAATCTTTCATCACGCAAGTGATTTTCTTCTTCTTTCTAACCTAACACTGTTTCTTACTAGAAATACAAAATTCCACTTTAAATTTGAATTTTTAAAAATCATGCAAAAATCGCTCAAATTGTGAAAATAGCGTGAAGTAACGAGAAGCATATTTAAACACAGCACTGTTCACGAGCAGAAATGATAGCACATTATCTAGAATACAGTTAATTACTCTATTCATTGAGATATCGACACATTGTTCAACATGATACTGCGCCGAATACTGAGCATACGGAAGGAGTGCTGCAACTTCACAAAAATCTTAATTCTCTCAAGATTTGTTTCACACCAACCTACGATTCCATTATTAAGATTCGGGTCCAAATCCCGGTCACGATAAATACATATTTTCTCCACGAGTCTAACACCGATTCAAGGAGGCCGCATTTAAGGTAATATGAGCGTGCAACATACTAGTCACGCACACAAATATTTATGAAACTTTCAATAATGTTATCTATTCCATTGATATTAAAAATAGCCATTATGACAATATTTCATGAATTGCGGTGTGAATAATTAATTATACCGTTTACATCGAAACACTGTGCTTAAGAAACGGTCTCTAGTTTTGGGTCAGTTTCCGTTGTATAATTTTCTTAAGTGTCCTGAAAGGCAAGATAAATTTTGTTCTGTTTTTTCTATATTAGTTTCGTGACTCGCGTAATAATTTTTAAATTAATTCAATTAATAATTAAACGGGAATTAATTTAAATCGTCCCACCACAGGTTTTATATGCGCAACTTGAAGATGAAATTGAAATATTAGCCTTGCAAGAGCCAAATTGTGTTACACGAGAAGGATAACAGTTTATTCTAACAATTAAAATATTCAGGACCTTCTAAATCAGTCCGGATGCTCATACTACCTTAAGCTGGGATCAGCACTCCAAGTTAGTCAAATAATGGAGATGTCTAATTGTTTCCTGTATAATTATTCTTATTGTTTTAAAACACAACAGTATGAACGATAAAGAAGAAAAACATGAATTTAAGATGAGGTTATCAGTTAATAATGTAGCACAAACAATATTCGGGAACTCGCTTGACTCGTTTGAATGCATAAGAGCATGTAAAAACATGGCGACCGAGCGGGACGGTTTCGTGATTTATGCATCTCGCCTCGGAAAAAGTGAAATATCTTTCTCAGATGCCCGGTGACCTACCGATAAAATATGTAAAAATACTATAGAAAATTTACTATCAATAAAAGTAAACTTCCATCACTTTCGTGGTTTCTTCACTTGTAGTATATGTAAATGGGAAATGTAGCGTGCTATTGAAGCTTATTTAAATGGAGCTATAGGAGGTAGGAGGGTAGAATGGTATTAGTATAGGTGAGCCGGTTAGCTGCGTTTACCAACAACTTGGCCCACGCGGAGCGGTTAGTAGAAGTAGTTAGTAATAGCTAGACTTGTTGATACTAGGAGGAGGTGGAAAGAAGAAGGAGGTTTCGCTTTTCTGAAGTCACATCAATATGAACTGGGACATTTATGTGAAGAACTTCAAATTTATTTGTGGCCCTGCTAGGAATTCAACCCGGGATGACTTGGTGATGAGCAAGAACGCTACCACCTGAGCCACCAGCTTTTCGTGATTTAGAAGTTGATATTTTCTGAAAATAAGTGCAATATATCACACCAATTATAATTGCAAATATTTTATTTAAATAACAGAAGAGACATTTTTGAAGTTGAAGCTTCTAACGAAGTACATGCTTCTTCGTTTATTTACGTCGATTTAAGATATTTTCGAGACCTAATTCTACCTGTGCTAGTTCTACCTGAAGGCCGAGGATTATGGCTCCATAGCGGGACGCGTCTTGGCGCTGAGTATGGACTGGTGCGCCGGCCGTGTGGCGCCGGTGCTTGTGACTCGTTGCACACTCGGCGGAGTGGAAAACGGCGAAAGGGTGTCCTATAGCCGCATGCAGTGGACCGCGATGCTCACGAGAGATGAGTCATATGTGTGCAGTAGATTTTTCTTCACGATCGAATTAATGACTAACGTTTGAAACTGAAAGGATAATCACTGAACACCGATTTTCTCTATTTTTAGTTTCATTGTGGGCAGGAATTTATTAATGCTTCTTGCAAGATGTAGAAGTTGAGACTTACAAGATGTAGAAGCTAAAAGTGAAACACAAAAATGAACACGTATCGTCTAAAGCAGCGCTGTCCAATTTATCTTGGTCCACGGTCCATTTCCTATGCACTTTCGATCTATCTGGCCGGCACGGGATGGAATGTGGCAAAATTTGTCCAGCGAATAATACTGATGGGTCTTTTTTTATATTTGTAACGCGATAGTATAAATCTCATCAACAAATTTACATTATTTATAGCAGGAAAAGAGAAATAGTCTATTTCATTATTTTTAAAAAGTATTTTTAATATTTAGTGTAATATTAAATGTTTTCATATTGTAATGTATGAGAAGAAAATTCCGAATACAATTTTCTATTTTCTCTTTCCGAACACTTCACGTCAATTATTAATTCGGACAACATTGATTTATTGTTGTGCCCCCCAATATTTGATGAACAATTTGATACTAATTTTACTATAAAACAACATGGCCTTATAATGATCCTTTCTGGAAACAAACTTGATCGTAGAAACTAAAATCAAATTTTAAAATGTGTCTTGAGATACCGGAGAAAATGTACTCTAAACAATATCCAGACTTTTAATCATGTTTGAACTGGTAATATTAATTTGTTAAATTAGCTGAATTCGCTTGAAATATGATTCAAAAGATTCAATTAAATTTAGTAAATTTTAGAAGGAAGATTTTAACAAATTAATGAAGTATATTTTATTGAATGATAAATTTAGTTCGATAAAGTGATAACCCTCTTAAACTAGTAATCCAAATTTATTTACTATTCAAGAGTGTATTAGTAGGACAAATTCATTCATAAACAAATATTGGATAAATCAAATATTTTAATAAAGCAAAATATGTATTTCATCATATTTTAGCCTTTATTTGTTGGTATGTCCTTAAAAGCCCAACTCCGATTCCCTGAAATAGTGCTGTTGACTTCTCTCCAGTTGACGAGGCCAAATTAACGCCTGAGATTCCTCAATGGAGAGTTAAGAAAGGACAGTTAATTCTTCATTCTTTTAAACGCGCCGTAGGTCATTTTCGACGAAACGATCAAACAGCCGACGCCATGCGCACTCCACGCGACGTAAAGTATCGCGCAGCATGTGCTCGTCTCAGACTTTCTGGAGCGCATGGGTCACCGTACCCATTAGTCCCATGGGAAGGACACTCGTGCCGAAATGGCTGTAAATGGAGCCTTCGGATGAGAGCTTCATAGAATTGTGTCGAAAATCAACTTTATACTCGTGTAAAGAAAATTTCAAAATATAAACGTACTCTCTGATTAAGAGACAAAATGTGTCCCCCAAATATAATATGAAAATTTTTATCGCGTAGTTGGTACTATACAATTACTTCATATTATATAAGTGCAATTTTAGAAAACAATTATTCAAAACTTTAATTTTTACAAAGAAATGTTTCGAAATAAAAATCCCTCAATTCCAGCAAGAACAAAATACTGAATTCCACATGTTATTAGAAAGTTCCTACCATTTCTAAATAACTTCGTGATATACTAAACAATGGGGGGTGACGTGATTTTTCGACGAATACGTTCCTCATTCTCAGACTCGTTGCCGTTAATTAGGCGTCAACTCGTTATCCTTACATTCATTATATTCAACTATTCTTTGCAGGAGAAGCCTGCGAGAGTTTGAACGCTCGTACCATGATTCAGATGCAGATTTAGGCATAGGCAATATGGCGCAAGATTTTGGGGGCGCCAAAAGAAAGAGACGGAAAAATTATCACATTTGGAAAAACAATGTTTGTTTTTTAAATGTGTTGCTTTTTTTAATGTTCTCTAAACTATGATATTCAAGATTTTTGTTGAATCTGCAAAGATTCCATACGAATTATAAGAGTTCACTAAGTTAAAAGTGTTTTTGGTTAATTTTAGGTTTTTAAATAGTTTTATTGTTTATGCTACTTCGTACCTTACAATAAATAAGAATAATAAAAATAAATGTATAATTATTACTTTGTTTATATATTGCATAAATAATATATAATTTTTTTAAAGGTATGTATATAAAATCCAATATCAAAAGGCGCTCTGTTTACTCTGATTAGGGGCGCCAAACTTTTAAATCCGCCTCTGCCATGATTCCTTGAAGTTGATTTTTTGAATAAATTGTGACCAGTACAAAAACATAGCTTTCTCTTCGGTAGAACATAAAATTTTAAGCTAATAGTAAGCTAAAGCTTGTGATAATAATTCAGTTGATATGGAACCTGAAAAAAAAATTCTTCTTCGACTTGATATTGCATGAGGGCGACCCACCTAACGTACTCGCCTTCTACCTCTGGGGACGCGGGTTCAAACCCGGTCTGATCCAAGTATCCGAGGTGGTGTTCGCGGCTAGTTTTCTCGGGGTTCTCCCGTTTCCCCTGCCTATCGTTCCACCACAACATTCACTCATCATCATTCACTCCCATATCATTCATTAATCACACGCCCCCGGGGAGGTGCTACAGGAAGGGCATCCAGCACCATGAAATTCCCCAGTCAGCCAAATCAAGTATCCCCCCCCCATCTACCATCTCCATCTACGGCGACACTGTCTAGCACGGGATTAATAAGGGCGAAGGAAAAGAAAGAAAGACTTGATATTGCATAATATAATAATATTGTCACGTAAATTTGACATTTTAAGGATGAATGAAATTACTAGAGTGAATGCTAAAATTATGGAACTGAAATAATTATGAAAGTCATTACAGTGCTCCTAAATACAAAATTAAATCTACTCTAATGGAGGAGAGTAACATCATCAGCAAAGGAAAGGAAATAAAATAAAATTGATAGATTTGAATGCATTTCGCAGTGCGGGTCTCCTCGGGCGTCAACCTGGTCACGCCCACACGTAAACTAGAGGCGTTGAGGTTGCCACGTTATTTGCCATCCTCTTGTCCAGTCGCCGCTCCCAAGGAACGTAATAGGAGGACCGAAGGCGAGGTTGATGAGCAATTTCACTCCCATTTCCAAGAGATGGGCGCTTATGCTATTTTCGTTCTTTCGTACGGAAGTGGTTCTTGCGATGTGTTGCTGGTAGGACCGTGGAGTTAAAAAAGAAAATATAGGGGAACATAAATTTAGCTTCAATACCTTCTGTAATGACATTGCAAATTTTTGTGTACGTTATTAAAATTAGCATTGTATTATGCTATAAATATTTACAAACCAAGCATAAAAGGAAGAATTAAGGAAAGGTAATACAAATAGATTGAGTACGATCAGTCAAATACAATATGTGTTCAATTCATCTGAAAAAATAAATATATCACTATTTTCCCTTAAAACTTTTGCAACAATCCGAACAAAATATTTGATTGTTTTCGCAAGATTTAAATATGAAAGTTGTATTTGTCAAATACCGATTAGTAACAATCTTATAATAGATGCCGCGCCCAGCCATGAACAATTTTCCCTAAGGAGTAAAATTATATTCCGACGTTCTTCAGGAAACTGCTAGTGTCAATGTTTGTCTATCTAGTGCCGTGGGAAATAAAAACGGAAGAAATTAGTACAGGATATGAAATATTCTAAACAAAGTGACTTTGTTCACAAAAATAGTACATCCAAAAACATGGTTGGGGACGATCCGACCGGTTAGTGCTAATACAAGAGATGTCTAGCTTTCCTTCAATGATTCACACAAATGTTCTTTTGAAGAATGTATCAACTTAAAAAAAAAGAAAAACATTTACATTCATATTGAAATAGAACGTTTTAGAGGAGATTACAAAGCATCATAAAATAAAGTAGGAAGAAAGTATCACATGTACCATATTTGTAGAGATCATTATGGGGAATAATATTCAGAGAGCTCTGGTGTTCAAGAGGAATACATTACGTCGTGCCTTGATGCCGTGAGAGGGGTTGGTAAAAGAAAAATATTAATATGAATTCTTCAGATACAGGAGACGTTGGATGAAGTACGGACATAATCCTGCAAATAGCGTGGGGAGTGTTGTAGCAACACATTACTACAGCAGAAAATGTCATTCCTTGGAATAAGTGATGATGGGATTGACAATCATTCCAGGAATTCCAGCGCAGAAGAGAGAAAAAGGAGACTGAGGCGACTGAGGCGACGAGCGGGTCGCTACCTTTCACCGAATCAATTCGAGTTTCGCCTTTAATCAATATCTTCCCATTGTGCCTGAAATGGGTGCTTAAGTGGTATAAGAGAGTCTCAACATGGGCGTTGTCATTTCTTTATAGCTGCCGGGAGCTGCGTCTGATTACCCACAGGCGGGAGTCACGCGTCGCAGCGCGCACACGTCGCGCGCCCGTCCCTCTCTCATTTGCATAAACCAATCGAAAGTACGCGCTTGCGACTACTTCTGTCCGGCTTTTGTGTGCTCTATAATTACTCTTCGAATAATTACTGCTCTGCAATTCACAGTTTCACCGCTTCGGTTAACTTCGGTAATTAAACACACCTTATTTAGAAGAGGATAATCACACTGATTAAATAGTCCTCGTTTCCATTATTCATCGGGCGGGGGGATCGTGCGGGCGCCGCGCCACGGGGAGGGGGGAAGAGAGGGCGGGACGTGGGCTGCGCTTTTTAAGGTTAATTGCATTTCGAAATGAGGAGAATCCAAGGGCAGCCAGCCAACCCTCGTGCCACCTGCGCGCGCGCGCGACACTTTACGACAGAGGGCACCTCCCCGTTCCTCGCTTCCGGGCGACTCCAGCTTCTTGATACACCCGGAGGTAGAACTGCGACTAGGAATACGTACTATTTTATACTACTAATATTAATTTACGAATTCCTTGAGAAGGACAACTTGAACTTGATTAAATAGGACACCGAAAGTTTATTTTGAAATTAAACTCGTGGTAAGGAAGACATCTAAATACGTTTAGTATTTGATACGTAAAAGTTACGACATCACTTAATTTCCTCCAATCATTTTCTCATTTTGAACGAGTAAAAAAATAAATTTAACTTATTCTTCATAATCTACGAGTTAGATGGAACAGCAGTTGATTAATGACATATTTTACGTTGTATCATATGCATACAAAAATCGAACTTTGGAAGAAATGGAACTAAGTTTGAAATTTTAATATTTTCTGCATCACCACGTCCGGTTTGTTGGTCAAGTTTTCCTGTTACTCTCATCTGTTGCCCTTGCATGCGCTGTAACTTAGTCCACAATGCTCCACAACCACACATAAAATCAATTGCTCTAAAATTTATGACAAGGTTACCCCACGCTCAAACATTGATGACAAAATAAAGAAACTCGTTCTCAAACATTTATAAACTATGGTATCCCGCTATGTTTGGTCAGACGAAATAATGAAATCTTCTCTTTTTCTACCAAGGCAAAGAATCAAGTCGAGACAATTCTAGTTCTTTTGAGACTTGATGTGCAATCTTCTAACTTGCACACCACCCATTTATGCATGTGTTGAATTTCCTTCAATATTGTCAACACTCAAAATTATGTCATAATTCAACCATACCATACAGTCATAATTACACTAGATCCCGTATCACGATGTTAAATAAAACAATAAGAGAAAATATCATTACAAATAACCAAAGCAAGTGACATCAAAAATGTTTTACTTCGAGAAAATCCACACGGTAATACTTAATTCTAACCTCAATTTGTGCACAGGACCTAATGGTTTTCTCAAACTGGCTCGTCTCCCTCCGATCAACTGTCTTATCTCCTACTCCATTGTACTTCAATAACCGATATCCCAAAACGATCCTTTGAGCTATTTGTTAAAGCTCTTTCCAATCTCGTTAGGTTTATTTCACCATTTATCTTATTTAACGATTCATATCCAGCACCATTCCCAATAAACGATCTGTACGCTTTAGCCATCTAAGAAATACGGTATGCGAGGAGCTTCAGATTTAATCGTTATCTGCCACACTAAGAACAATTGTAACATAACTGCTATTACTATTTTATTAGAGCAGTGAACCACTGAAATTTATCTCGAAAGGCAATAAAGTACATTATTGATGTATCTACAATTCTGGATTATTTTAGATTCTGTCGAGGACGCTGCATTGTTTCCGATCGAGTTATTGACTTCCTGGAATACGCAGACTTTTCTTTTCAGTAATTAAACGCTTATTTCAATGAAGCGGGGTTATAACCTTGAGGCCTGCTCTTCAATCTCACCACATGAATTAGAAGAGATTATGGGGAACGAAAGCTATCGAATAGGGTTTGGGCTGCAGTAGATAACGGAAATTCAAACTGAAAACCTTACCTTATTTATTTAGGAATAATCCGGAACCAAAAATTGCATTCTTTATTGAAATGTTTGTTTTACGATTGAATACAAACAAACCATAATATGTCTAGGTCTGTTTTTCCTTGGGTAAAATAGTAAAGAAACTTGATTTTTTAATAGGTTTCGTAACATAAAGAGCCGCTTTTAATCGACAATAGTCGAAAATTGATGGAAAGTTCAGTTGTTGTTGAATAGTGTATGAATGCAAAATCGTGTTTCGCTTACGTACATGGACCTTACTTCATAACCGGACTGAGAGAAGTATAACACGTCGGCATATCTTGTATGTAAAAAAGAGTTAGGAATAAAATTAATTATTTCATATTTCAACATATTTCTAGTACGATGATTTTAATCCTTTTTTTGGCTCTTCTTATAGCCTCATTATCGTAATCAGAGTGGAAGTGTTAAGGGGAGGAGAAGTCGGGAAATTCGGAAAGAAGCCTTCCGGATCCCGAGGTTTGAATAACACTTTTGGAAAAATCACTCGTTTAGTTGGCAAATAAAAGTTGGGGAAAATTAATTTAAAAAATTCAGTTTCGTCAATTATTAACATCCTTTGAAATTTCCTGTATTTCAGATTCATTCTATTGGTACCTCCAAACATAGTCGTATGCTTATAAGATGTATGATACGCAACCGCTACAGAATAAATATTGTTATCGTCTAAAGAATGAATTTGATCGGGAAGCTGGTATAAAATCCAGTTCTCTTCTTCTTCAGCAATTGCCAAATTCTCATCTGTGTCAATAAATACTAATTGTAATTGACCCCCCTCCCGCACATACACACACGCACGCACAAACGAGATACATCTTCGTGAGGACGTTGTCCTCGCCCAAAAACCTACAAGAATACAATTTTCACGAAAGCACGATATAACAAATCAATGGGATCTTAGTTCCCGTCATCTCGCAGTGGCTTTCCCCGATCCCATTTCTCACCGAAGCACTAACGTGTGTGTTTTACTTAACCTGTGACGCAAGCGTATCATGGGAACTTAACAAGTTCGCTAATATGGACTTGCTGTGGTTATAATTCCTAAGGCGCGTTAGACACGCCGGAAGAAACCGGCAGAGGTGGGGCGTAGCGTAAATGCAAGGTAATGGAAGATACTACTCTTGTAATCGATGAGTTACTTGAGGTTAGAGAATGTATTCACACATTCCGATAGATTTATGCTCTTAAATACTAGAGTATCCTGCATAAGAGAGCATTAAAATCAATCATTCATGGCAATAAGGAATGGAACGATTCATACAATTGTTTTTGAAAGAAAATTGATGCTGAGGTTTGTAAGAAGGAGACTTCATTGAAGACAAGGAACATTAAAAATTTAACCAATATGTCATTTATGTCTATAGAAGTAATTATCATCCTCACTAAATAGAAACAAGGAACTGAAGAGCTATAACCAACGAATCCGAGGCTAAGTAATACTACACTTTATATTGGCAAATAACGTATAAAAATATTAAAGGTTTGAGAAAAAATATGCAACTAGTGTGTTTTATACATGGATTCGCTAACTGTTCCCTTTTTAATAGACCAGTGCCTTTTTGGCGATTAAGAAATTTTCTACGTTAATAATAAAATTTGGATTATCATTTCGAAATTTCTTTTAATGAACCTCTTTTGTTTTGGGACACCATATAAACCTCACCATTGTGCTCAATACTCTGCAAACAAACTAGTATGGAAATAGTCTTGAGGATTTTGTCAAACAAAATAAGACACCAATTTTCCCATAGAATTCGTTTATATACTTACCACTTTTGTATCACCAATTATCCAATAACCTGCGTTACTAGCGATAACAGATGATGATTAGAATAAAAAACAGTTCGGGGAGCTAGTGAGACATATTATTTGACACAATCCTCAAGGTTATTTCCATATTTATTCATTGGTCGAAAATGCGAATGATATGGAACATCTTGATGCATAGAATTCGTAAATTAATTATTGAAAAGAACAGCTTGTAACTTTTCAAGAATATACATTAGATAGTTTTATCTTTATACGTATATGCTAAAAGAACTAACATGAAACACAAAGCGTCTATTAGTAGAGCTATATATGTGTCATTATTATCATGTTAAGTTTTAAAATTTAACGACCTGCATTATATATGTAACTACCTCATGAAGGCCCAAATCCTGGCAGAAACGTTAAATAGAGAAATATAGTAATTTGTCTATTAAAGTCCGTTAAAGTTATGTTAATCAAAATTATGTATTAATAATATTTTTTTAAAACATTGAAATTCCTATTGATCAATACAAAATTCTTTTGTTGTACGTCAGTTTTTTTGTATTTAATTGGACCATAACGATATTGCACTACGCAAATTTTATTACCTGAAAACGCAACCCAAAGTAATAGAGGCCTGGAGCTTGGAAAACTGTTCCTTTGGCGCTTCTAAGCCACTGTGCCAATGTCGCGGAGGGAGTTCTTGCAATGCTAGTTGTGACTAACAACGCATAGAGCAAGATTTAATGGAAAGAAGAAATAATTGTTCGGTGGAATGGTTCGGATAAAACGGGACAGCGGAAGTTGATGATCGAGGAACAGCATAAAAATGTGTAAGTGGTTTGTTGGCATTGCAGTGTCTCCTGCGTGCTATGCATTCACAGCCAATAGCTCTGTAAATAACCTGTGACCCGAATCCTTTCGTACGCAGTATATAAAAATTAATATTTTTTTGAAGAAAAAAAGATTGTGTTTTAATAATACATTCCCTCCTTCTTTGTACTTACATTTTATGTTACTACTGTAAGAATTAACCTATTTTCTGGCAAAATTTTTAGAACTGCTTTTTCTGGCATTTATAGTCATTGCATTGGCTTTTTGTAGAAGTTACTTCAGAAAATCCTATTTTCGCATTAATATTTCGAAGAAGAATTGCTCTACGCTTTGGAGTGGGTTTTGCCCACATTTCCATCAAATGGGACACTGTGCTGCGGAGTGGAGGTGGCGACAGCAGCGTCGACCGCTCGCTTCATTTAGCTTAATTGTCGACGGTGATTGCGTCGCCAGCCCATCTGTCAGGCGAAGCGTTACGCATCAGAGCCAAGGGAGGGGGTCACGTGCTAAGCGTAGATTTTGGGGAAGAACACGATGACATTTCACAGGGGATGAACATCGACGGAAAATGTTGGGAATTGCAGATATCAGCGACTCTTGCGAAAAAAAAGGAGTAACAATGTTACACTTACGTTTCGTCTTTTGACGCAGGTTTCGGACACAGGAGTGATTAAGTGCACGTAGCAATTTTTTAATATTAAATGTGAGTAAAGTTTTTTAATTAATTTTTTAAAGTTGCAATTAAAACACTTTTTAAAAGCACACATAGCAATAAATTAGTATGCGAAACGCAAATTGTAAAATATGTGGAACCCACTTTTGAGGAAAAAGATGTGTGCCATGAATTTTGATTTGAACTCCATTCGATAATTGTCAAGAGTCACTGGCTGATAATAATACAAAATTTGTCGATAAAACAATTTAAAACTTCTCCCTACAATTGTTACGCATGAACAAAACAACGTTCACGGTAGGAGGAACACCTATGAATTTAACCACCAAAAGAGGTTACATCAAAAGAAATTGAGCGTCGTGTCCTTCCATGTGTTATCTACGACACGCCCCGTCGCGCCGCGCCGGTGTCCTCGATCCTGCGACCGCGGCGGTGCCATTCTTCATTGACAGACAACAGCATAAAATGCCGTGAAAATTTGTTTCGAGCGTGAAGAAAATTCATCTATTCGCTTCGTGAATTGTTCAGTTGTTCGTAACGCTTCGAACAGAGCTGATTGAAAATGTGAATGGAACGTTTGTTTCGCTTGTATAGGGTTAATTCGATTCTTCGAAATGCCTTCTTTCATTTTGAAAAGTGTAGAGATACGACCACACAGTAATAGTTATTTATGAGGATTGTGTGTTCCTAACAAGTTCATGATATATGGAGTTGATCAATTTGTATAACCACAGTGCGACGTTGAATCATTATCACATTCCTAATAAATCATCCATTCTTTCGTCGATATATTGAAAATAAATTAATATTTACAAACTGACTTAATGTCTTTATCTGAAGTAAAATTTAAAAATCATTTTGTCGAAGGTATAAAAACACGTCTAATTGTGTTTTATGCGCTTCTTATGGGCAATTTAGATAACAATCTTTTATAGCAAATCCAAGAGATCATTATTTTGCGCAGTTATGTGAAAATAATGTAACCTTACCTCTAGGCAACAAGACCGATCTCAGACCTTGAAATCAAACACTTTTTCTATGCGCTTATCCCCGGTTGTTAAACGACAATTTAATTAGAATATAGTGATTTATATCCATGCAATTTTTTTTTCTTATTTAGAATATCTTCTACTTTTTCCAGGAATAAAAATACATCATTTATAAATATGACTAATCAAGTAGCATGATATATTTCAGTAGTTATGAAAATGTTAAGGAGAAAACAATGTATCAAAATTAATTTTGAAATTTCTTGATTTCAATAAGAAAATGTTGGCTAATGGTATTGGCTGTCGAGTAAAAACAGTTATATTGCTAATACCTGTCAATAAATTTATTTCTTGAACACGTCTTGTTTAGTTTCAAAACACAATTAAAAGAACTTGGCGAGTGATTACAATTTGTAGCATATTTGAAACTTCTTTAAAATACCCATATCGTTTAGACACTANTTGTAGCATATTTGAAACTTCTTTAAAATACCCATATCGTTTAGACACTATATTACGCATAAAAATACAACTACAAAAATGAGTTTAACAAGAATTGAGATGTTAAAACACTCTCGATAATTCGAATAAATAATTTCCTTTTTTCGTTTATATCACTCTAGATACACTCGTGTACCTTTTTCTGGACAGACATTGAAACTTCAACATCAAATAAATGTTGATATTTATGAAATAAAATAATATGACTGATAAAACAGGGAACGCTCGATATGTTTAGAGCATTACGAATTATAGGTCATTTAAATTCCCATTGTTCCCGCATAATCGCACGTCGATATGACGTAATTCCGTCAGCGTTTTGACTTCCTGCCCTACCACAGAGCCTATAAACCGTCACTATGAACAGCGTCGCTGGTGGCGACCGACATCTCCCATTTTAGTGGGGCACCCAATTTTTCGGGCTAATTTTCAACTCTCCAAAACCTATACGATATATAGCAGGCCTACATTCCCGTATGCTAATATGCGGCACAATTTCCAAGCAAAAGCGATATTTCACTCCGTGGGATCCTAATAGGGCCCAAACACAGGCAGCCTCACTCCATTTCCTCCACATATATTCCCCTCCAGCAGAAAAGGAGAACTGTCAGCACTTCCCTTGCTCCAGTGGCCATGGTGCGGGAGGAATCGGAGAGGTAGCGATTGGAGATCACGGAAATTGTGAGACGTTAGGGAGTATAAGTTCTCAGAAATATTCACGCCCAGAAGTTCACCGATATTTTGAGAAATCAGAGAAACTTTCTTTCATATATGATGGTATGGGAAACAACACTGATTGAGCAATCGCCTAAAAATAAATAGTACTCATAAAAAATTGCACGGAACTAAGTTACGAGGCAAAAAATACGGTAATGGTGTTTGCGACGAAGATCTTTGCACTAAAGTGAGGTAAGAGCTAGATAATTTTTGGAGCGAATTCATTTCCATAGAATATTAAATGTCGTTTCAACCCTCAGTCAAATATATCTTCACAGTTTGATTTCAACATTAGATCTTTCGCTCGCAAGTGTTTTCCAATCTTTTTTTCTCGTATTTACGATTTTTTTGTCCCATTCGTAACCTAAGGTTCACGATGAAGTCAACGGTAAGGAAAATATCAACAGGATACAGGTACCATCTCCACAAACAAGTTGAATCAAGTTTTGCAATGCGGACATTGAAAACAACGGAAATGAGTGCTGCTACTCACGAGAAAAACTTTACTACAATGGCCCATAAAGCACGATAAGAAATAGTGCATTGACCACGTAAACAATCATAATACTCGTTTGGCGGATGCTGTTCCCACAGATGAAGCAGGATATGGATGGCAAAGACGAAAGCAAACATAATTATAGTCTAAAGAGTTGCGATAAGATATTGTACTTACAAGCTCTACACTCGAAGTCATGTAGCTTTACTCTGAGAAAATATAACCCAAGGAAACAAAAATTAACGGGGACGCACTGTGTTTAGTAGTTTATTGTAAAGTCAAGTCAAACGATCCCACAACAGGTCCCGAAGGTGCCCAAGGGTTATTGTATGGTAGCAGTAGCAAATTAGTTTATTGTCCTCAACGCGGTGTAACTGCTCTCTTAACTATAATTTCTTTTCTCATCAACGGGGAAAACCCCGTGCATTGGATACAAATTTTAATATTATGCGATATATTATTAATCTATTTATTTATTGCCAGTCTAACTGGCTTGATGATGTTACAAGTCTTGTAGTCAACGCTTTTACTTCGTCCAGAAAGGTAATGATAAGTGTATCTCGCTTTACGTTGGCAGTACTTTCCTTAAACGTAAATCTATCGTCAACTTCCGCCATCAATTCAATTCTCTAGCTCTTGTGGCGCTATTCTGTTCTTTTTGCATCGAGGGTGCGGATCGAATATTTCCTTTTGTCTTAGTTTGTACTACTAACTTGTATTTTTTTCCAGCAAATAGTCGCTTTTGTGATATTACGGTCGAAACTCTTTAACACGAAACCCGTTAACACGAAATCCTCTCTAAGACGAAGAAATTAGCCATTCCCTTCCGTTCAATTAAAAAAAACCTACAACTCGAATTATTTAGACGCTATAACTCGAATTGAATTTGATTTCCCTCTGATGTACTATCCATACATATCACGCTCTCTAACTCGAACTACAAATCTAGGGGACTCTATAACTCAAAAAAAGGAAGATGTAAATTTTGCGATCTCTCTAATTGGAAATTATTTTCGCAAGACTCTTCAACTCCAAGCAATACTATCGTTGTCAATAACCAATTCCAAGAAATGATTTCGTACTTTCATTGAAATATGTCGTGATATCGATGACAAAATATTTAGTGCCTTGTTTACAAACGAAAATACAATTGAATTGTCAATTGTGTTAAGTTCTTGACTCAAAAAAAAATTACAGGTTTTTTAAAATACACGCATATTTTCAAGTTTTTCGTGTACCATAAAAATATTATACATGTAATTATGTACAACAGAAATGTAGTAAAATAAATCTATATAGGTTGAATTTTTATTTTCTCTTAACTCTATAACTTGAATAATATGTGCCTCTAAGTTAAAATTGATACTGTTAAAACAATTATCTCGAAGACCTCTATAAATCGAAAACTCGTTAACTCCAAACTTATAATCTTTCCCTTGAAGTTCGAGTTAAAGAAGATCCACTGTAATATTTATTCAGATATTACTTAAATCCGTAGAAGTTAGCATTTCGTGTTAGACAGTCATACTGCATTATTTTCAGTTACATGACTTTGAGCGGACGTGACGCTAATTGCAGTACAAGATGTATACCAAAAGAGAAAATACTCTGGATAGATATCATTTTCAAACGATTATTGGCATATTACAGAAGTTAACCTGAAAAAAAGAGTAAAATGACGTCAATGTATTTCCAGTTCGAAAGCAGGATGTGGGATATTTTCTGACTTCTTCAGCTACAGTGAATAATAAAGATAGATGAACACCGATGTTCGGAATAACTTTGTTCACAGTGCAAAACATATCCTCTGTAAATAAGAAAACGACATCATATCTCAGAAGATAATTATGTACCGCGGGTTACCAAACCTGCGTGAAAATGAGAAGCGCATTACTTGTCTCATCCACTCCGCGCTAATAAATCAATTTTCATGTCTCGAATCCTCAAGGTCCGCGTGGTCAGCGCATACACATATTCTTGCTAGGAAATTTGGAACCAATGGTATTGTGCGCGTTGACTGAAGTCAAGTTGCTAACTATTCACGAAACTTGGAAATCTTCACCAAAGTAGTTCTTATTTTTAACAATTCATTCTACTAATTTTGTTATATTGGATGAAAACTATTATTTTGTGATTTTGAAACTTGATAATTAATTTAGATCATCATTTGTCTCCTTCTTTGCAAGGTTCACATTGCCTTCAGTCACATGATGCAGCTGCCTTTCCGTTAGAACAGTATTTTTGGTGGATTATTCTTGAAAATGCCCAGTAATCAGTAATTGTCAGAATATCAAAAAACATGAGCCCGCGAAAGTTTCTCCATATAAGCCCATAGTAATTTGAAGTCAAATAATTCAAAATTTTGCGCCTTAAGTGTATGAAAATTCATCGCCGCTGGTTAGAGAATGGTTCAAACTATCATTTAAATAATTAAGCCTAGTCGCTCTGACGCACATAATACCTTAATTATTGAACAACTTAGCTGATAATACGGTATGCTTAATATTATTAGTCAAATACGTAAAGCATTTCTAAATTAACTTTCTTTAATAAATACTAACATTTTTTTCAAATTTGTAAAAAAACAGACAGGTATTTGTTCGTATATACGATTTCTTCTTGCTATTCTCCGAAAAATTGAATTATCCTAACAAAGCCAAGGAACAAGTTTTTGAATTGCTGAGGCCTGAGTGTAATTTGAATAATTCTCACCGTCGAATTCCTCCTGGTTCCCTTCCTCGTATTTGCACCCCAAGTGTCCGACTGTTTTCCAACGTCTGCCACCGCGGGGACTTCAGTGGCAACGGAGGCGGCGGCGGCCGCGACTAACGAAGCATCGACAATGCGCGCTTTGACAGCCAGCAGCAGACGCGCAGTAGCCGCCACGCCAAAATCCATCCGTCTGTCGTCGTCGCCGCGCTGCTTCCTCCAGTCCGACGCTTCAAACCCTTCCCCTCCCCGTTCTACGCGGCCCATTCGCCCCACTGCCTTTGTCATTAATCCGACGCGAGGGCCCACGTGCAACAATGCGGCGCCGAATTTATTTTGCATAACATTGCGACTGGCCGGATGGGCGTGCGCGCTCGATCAATTTACTCGGCGAGTGCCGCAAACACGACTCGGCAGACGTTGGGGCCACGGCGCGCGAAATGTAAGCTTTGTCCGTCGGCGCGCACGCCGGACTGCCATGCTCGCACGCATATATACGCTTACGCCCACCCGCCGCGTCTCAGACACGCCGTCTGCGCGGACCCTCCCCACAGCTTCTGCAGCCGCCGCCTCCGTCGCCGGCCACGTCGCGAGCGCACGCCAAAGGAAAACAAAGCAACAGAGGAGGCAATGGACTGAGCTCACAATTTGGGAGTATTTACCGAAGTCAGTCTAATTCGTTTCGGAACATATGGGACATCTTTTCTTTACAACGTTGTAACGTTACGGTTCGCTTGAAATAAATTTCAGTTTCTAGGCATTTAGCAATCTAAAAATATTGTTTGATTTTGTCAAAGTTCGGTGCAATCCCACCCCCTCCAAATTTATTTGATAACATTTATTTTATATAATATAAATTTATTTGATATTAGATAATTTAAATTTTTTAAATAATAATTTTGACGTTTTTTTTAAATTTAAAATGATCCAATAGTGCAATTTTGTAGATCCGTGGGCATGTGAAACAATTTTGTAACAATAATTTTATGAATGACTTCCAAAATATCCTCAATAGCAAAGGAAATGAAGATAAAATGAATAATGACTTCTTGTCAAGTAATTGTGCTTTTACACACACTGTAATTTGATCTAATGCTCTGAAAAGATACGAGGAATTAGGAACGATTAAAAAGGAAACATATCTCCAAATAAAAAGTTAAAACGTTAAAAGAAAAAGTTAAAAGAAAAAAACGGACCGACGCAGTCAGCTTCTGCTCAGAAGTTACTAAAACAAGCGACAAACGTATATATAAAATCGTTCTGTAAGTTCCGACTTAAATAAGAAATTTTTTTTCAAAGATTTATAAAAAGGTATTATTATTCAAAGACTTCTTGTAATTACAATATCTTTCAGTGTAATGACATAGTTTCTCTCCCTCGAAAAATTTCATCGTAGGTTCACAAGGGGAAACCCAATTGAAAGGGCTGATCGCTCGTTCTTACCTCTGAGACTCAAGGCGAACGGAAGGAACGGAAAATAATGGTTATTGTTACGAGCGAACACTATCTGCAACTAGTCTCTGCGGAAGTTACCGAGTTTCTCTTCCTTTCGACGAGGATTTATGGCGTGTTTTGTGCGCTCCGTGGATGAAATTGCGGAAAGGGTTCATTTCTGTCAAGAATGTAATTAATGAATACGTCTCCTAGAAATGAATTTGCTCCAATAAACGTACTATCATGAAATTACTGCTGGAGAATAAGATATTAATTACTAATATATTTCCGGAAGAAAATCCTTTTAATTTTTCAAAAATAGACAGGTTTTTAATTTAAAAAATACCTTATTTTCATTTAAATAATGAGTGCGACCAAGAAGAATGAAATGACACGTATTCTCGTAAAAGTACGCCCCAGGTGAGATCTTTTTGTTCACTGGGAATCAAGAGTTATCTTTAAACAATTAAGAAGTGTCTGAGTTCTTGATAAGGGTTTTTCAAAGCACAGTAAACGACACAAAGTGTGAAGGTGATTGAGGGGGTGTTGTTTTGGTGGGAACACGGAAGAATTGAAGTATGACAGTTAATGGTTTTAAATTTTCCCACACAAATTTATATCTTCAAAGCATTCTTCCCTTGAATAAGAAGTCAATCTGAGGGTGACATACTGATAAGGAATAATTAAGAGAACATTCATGGTCTTAAGGAGATAATTGAGAATAGCGGTACAAGAAGTTTCTTATTTAGTTCCACAAATTCAGAAGGAGGGATAATTCTCTACGTTATTTTCTCACAACCGTTATCAAGCCTTCATGTATAGAACATCAACAATTTTTTAGTGTGGTTAGAATTTCCTTCAATTCGTGGAAGTACAGTAGAGTCGTTAAAAACTAGGAAAGTAATATCGGGCAGTGCGGTGCATCATACGAAGTAAATTTATCACAGTAATCAACAGATAATAAATAAATAATTTTTGCACGAAACGTAGGGGACTACAATTGAATTTTTTGCTAAAGCGTGAAAACAATGGTCAGCTTGCCGGTGGACACCAACTAGGTATTTGTTTACAAATTGAATATGGCATGAACGATGGAGCCCCAAGTCGCCTCCATCTGCAAAGCTGCTGTTCCACCCCGAGCCCCACCATCGCGTCGCGTCGCCCCACTGAACTCGTCCCCAGCATCCTCGCCACTATCCCTGCCACCCCCGTCGGCGTCTGCCTCGACTGGTCAACCAGCCGGCCGACACTTCGGCTTTCTCCACCGGGAATCAATCTAAGCAGCCACCGGTACTTTGGGCGGGCCGCCGCTCCGGACAGAACTGTTTTACCGCAAGACGGTCTGTCTGGTGCTCGGCCGCTGTCGCTCTTTGAGAGCGACGGCTGCGGCGACGACTACGTCACTGCATCCACACCCTTACAGCATTACGCTCTTCGGCCTCGAGATGGCGGAGAAAAGTAACAGTAGAGATAGCCATGGGGCTGGAAAAGGCCGACTTCTTTATGTTAAATGATTGTTTCTTCACTCGCACGTGCTTAAGATATGTTCCCGACTGAAGAAGGTGAGGTTCTCAATCGGGACTTTACTGACCAATTCCAGGCAAATGCCCATTCAGCATCTTAAGTTTCTCAACTCGTCTGTGGTCGGTGGAAGAGAAGACAGAACCGCCTGCAGTTCACCATATAAAACGAACCCAGAAAATAAACGTATAAAAAGCGTATAAAGGTGGAAATATTAATAGAAAAATTGGTTGAGAAAAATAATTTTCAGAGCAAGTTCGTTTACAACTCGGCAGGAGAAGACAACGCACATGTTCAAGGATGGTGATTCATGAGGTGACAATCGCGTCTAGGAAGGTTGGCTTCACAATAATGAGGGTCCTCAAAGTGGACGCAGCAGTATTTATGGCGTTGGCTAGTAAAACGCCAAACAAAATAAAAGTATGGTTAGGATATCAGGAGTATGGAAGGTAGAGGTGGGGATGGAGGTATCAGTGACAGTAGCGAGTCAAATTACGAGTAGGTGCCGCTCGCGCTCCTGATTATGTCGATGACTTGTGAGACGCGGCAAGAGGTCGAGATCCCAGACACCGGCGCCATAGTGTCCAACCTCGCCCACGACTCTGCCGCTCTTATCGCAGCCGCCACGAGCGCTCGCACTGCGTGCACCACATATCTGGACATGAAGATCTACCTTATCGCCCTCGTATCGTTTGACGAGTCGCTCGAATGACGCGGCGCGCTTGCGTTCGGAGAGGTACGCATACACAGTGCACGCATGGGATACCACGATCTCGTTTCTCCGCTGGGATCCGGGGTGCTCAGTTTGGTTTTCCTTAAGTCGATAGCATACTCAGGTACACACACAATACTTTCAAAGAATGTTCATTTCCACTTTGGGAGGAAAGAGTAAACATATCTTTTCTTTAGTTAATTTGCATTCGTTGTGATAAAGGTTTTGTTTTAATTTAAAAAGATAATTTGTAATTATGGAATATTGTCATTGTGATTCTTCACAGAAAATCATCTTACCTTTCTTGCAGGTAACGATCCTCAGTACTTTCTCTAGAGCAAGTGGTTTCGAAATCGAATCATCCATTGTAGTTCATTGAAATTGTTTTAACGTGCGTGAATGTTTCAGAAGCAGGATGTGGGAATTCGAAAGTCGGAAGAGCGCGGGTCCATCCCCTGCTTGAAGAAACTGGACGAGGTTTTAAATTGGGATTTTCCACATCTACTCCAGATCAATTTCGGCTTAGTACATGAAATTCCCCGGAAACCCAACATATCTTCTTACCAATTACTTCGTCCAAATAATTTGGTTAGGTGGAAGAGCAGGCCACATCATAAAATAAGATACGAAATAAATAGAAGCAAATACATTCCCAAGTTCTGCACTAGAATCTAAAAATAAACGACAAACCGATTGCACAAGGTACTTGCTCCAAGAATGCTTTAAAGAGTTAACTAGTTCATCGTGATTCACTTTTACTCATAATTCGCATACCTGGTTCAGTGTCAATCTCGGTATTATGATGAAATAAATGACGCCATATTTCGTAATGGAACTTATAAAATGCATTACTTTATTCACTGGCTCATCTCCTTTGCAATCACCTTGTAATATTCCACCAGTTCTCATACTCAAAGACGGAAGTTATGAGCGTTTCGCTCTTTTAATACGGTTTCATCTTTGAAATGCTTTTAAAGCGCTTCATTGTAAAATGAGTAATATTTTACGCTCTTCTACCGGCTCGCACGTCGTTATATCGGAGCTCCGGATTGGTCCCAACACCAGAGATGAACGTTGATGATAACTCTCATTCGGTACGCACTTCGACCAGGACGATTACCATTACGTCATTATATCTAAACAATTACTGCTGTCTGCTAGCGGGGGCTCTCACACTTCCATTAACCCAAGCAGAGTGCCGTTTTACTGTGTCATAACAGACCTTTTACTCTCGATGTTAGAGTAATGAACCAGAGCAAATTCTCTCGCTCTAGGAGCATTCAAGTATGGCTCTGAGAAAATAGGGCATTTCTAAATTAACTCGGACAGTTGTGTTTATGCTCATGCCAATTCATCAAATAAATTATTTAAAAAATAAATAATATAGAAGATACAAATTCACAAACCCAATTTGTGAATGTATTCTGCATGAAAATTAATAATTAAATATTCTTTCGCTATTTTCGTGAAGTATTATTGAGAAACGAGTACGTAGAATTAGTTTTTGAAGGTACTCAGTTTAACCTGTAAAATAACTCTTCCCGTCCACTCTTAGGGAATAATGGTTTCCCTTTGAACAGATCTTGGTTCAACACTCATTCCCATGCTCATCATGGTATCCCATTTGATAGATGTTCATAATATTACTGCAAAAGCAGCGTCGAAATTCACCCGGACATGACTTTTATTTTCTACAGTTTGTTCGAAAGGAGGAACTCAAATTGTTTTTCTGGATTTAGAAATGTATCCCCCAATAAATGCAATACGAATCTCGTAGGCGAAATAATTATCCTCCTTCCCGAAAACGAGAGGCATGACATGAAATTGACCCACCAACTGACAGAATAAGATTTGTATAACATATGAATTGACTTGTACATGAGTATACGGTAAATAAGGGCACATAGTAGTACGAAGATTTTCCAAAATTAAAACAAGGTTTATGTGAGTAATTATCAGAAAATTGGGAAATTTTATGAAATGCGTTTATATATTCTTGAGAAACACTAATCATTGACACGTCAATCCTTCTCTACGCAATATACACAAGACCTTCTATAGAGGTGGGATATGTAGGAAAATATATAAAATACAGCATTTTAAATGATTTTCAAGGGGTTTAAGTGTAATTTTCATTAATATTATTTTAAATTTGAAGTTATCTCCAATCGACTTGCAAATACAAATAAAATTGAGACGGAATATCATTCAAATGTGACGAATTGATTGGAAATTTTAAGGGCATTATTTTTCCATTTTGACATTTGATAATGAGTTTTGAAATTGGGAGACTGCGTTTCGTATGAAAAAAAATATTTCAGGCACAATAGTGTTTTCCCTCTAGACACACCTGTTGAGATGGATATATTACAGGAACGTGGGAATAGTGATTGACTGCTATTCTTTTTCTTCCACAAGGATGACGCACTATAAAAATACTTTTGTCTTACGTGTTACACGAGTTTTGCAGTAGGGGAAACCTCTGCTGCGGCCTTCAGTATCATTAGCTTGCAAGATAGAAAATGTTTTTGAGTTGTTGCAAACAAAAAATATTCGGGAGTTGAAGCGAGTTCATGGAGTGTGAAGCATTCAATAAATAAATAAGGTTACTTTGTTCCATAATTTTTAATAATTAAGCAACTTCAAACAACCACAAGATGGAGTGTGAAACTTTAGAGTGAAATGAAAAAAAAGAATAGAAAATTTTGTCTTCTGTTTCAAAGAAATAATACATTTTGCTTGCATATTTCTCAAATTTGATGAAAAAATTCTTTCAGTTTTCTTTGACCCACTTCTTTGCCTACATGCAGATTAAGAAGTGAAGAGCTTTGAATTTACCATCCAAATTCGCAGTCACCAAAGCATCGCCTCTTCGAATACCCACTCCAACAATCAAAATTCCTACATGCAAAGTATATTTGACTCCAAAACATATGGTATCATTAACCAATGACAGTTCCTTGTAGCAATTTTTTTTCAACCAGCTTCATTATTCCACTGATGCACATATGTTGGAATTTTCACTGATCGTGACTGCGTCGTGAGGCACGCGTGAATTTTCTCATTAATGCATCCCGTGTGTTTTGTCAATTAATGTTTGTACTAGGATAAATTTTCTTACCAAATTTTTGTCAATTTTCTCTTCGTTCTTCATTACTCTACCCTTTTGCCGCCTTCATTCGGACGACACATCCAGCGCAGTGTTCCCATCCCTATCCAAGGAGATGTGGGTGCAATTCTACGATCTGACTTCAGCTATTCTTCATTCCTTATTTAATCTTCCATACGTCTGTCATAAATCGGTTCAATACATCATAGTTCGTCGTATTGATGGTTCATAGTTATGTGTCTTATTGAATACGTCATCATACGTCAATCATGCGATACAAAGTTCTTGTTACTATTTCCTTGTCCTTCATTCCAAAAAGATACTGTCTTCGTACTGTCCCGTCACGTTCACACTCTCATAGCGAGTGCTCAACCGTTTCTTCACCTTGTAAGTAATCTTAAACACCATCGTCTCAGTTCGATCTCCGATCCCCAACATCAGACATCTTGGCTTTCTCGTCACAAAATTGACTCACATCACCAATTTAAATCACTAAAAATCTCCGCCAACTTGTGTCCAACCTCCACACATTCGCCCAAAACAATTTCGTGTGACGATAAACACTGTGTCCCACCACGGAGCGTGCTCTCCTCAATCCCACTGTAAAGCGTTCCCGTCCCACCGCAACGCTTCAGTCTGGTGCGTCGTAGCAAGGCCCTTGGACGTTGGCCGTGCGCGTGCGTTCTCCCGGCGCGGAGCGTGTTTACTGGAGGCGTGACGTCGCGCCGCCGACAGCCGTCGCTTGGAGGGATTGCGCATGGAGGTCGCTTGAGCGCGAGGACATCACACACGAAATAAAAGGATTCTCTTCAAATAGAAAAGCGCGCGGCGCCGCCGGCCATTCTCTGGTTGATGGAAACGGATGGACAATGACTTTCAAAAGAGCTACGCAAGTATACTGTGGTTTCCCCGACAATTAGAAACATCAATACGCGGGCTCCTGCCAACATGCCATGTTTTAGAGGGTTAGTCCCTAGAGAACCATTCTTCATTCAAAGTTTTGCTGAATTTTTCAATCCATTTTGATAACGTTCCAGAATTCTGTTAAAGATCGTCTCCTAGGTATGTAAAATTTCTAAAAATCAAAGGTCAGACATCAAATTATTCCTTAGATCGAAATTGAAAGGTTGAGAGAAAAAATCCAATTTGTTGAAAATCTTAATTGCGCTTTTGGTGTCTTTCAAATGGAACTAACTGAATGGCAACTTTCACTAACATACCTTACGCCATTATGGTCGCTAAATCGAAGAAAAAATAGCCCACAAGGAATACGTCACTCAGTATCCTCCACTCATGACAAATGGGAAGCGCAAATAGTATTTCTTCGCAGTGTGTACTCACTTTCTGTGACCCACCGACGGCGGTGGTATCCCCAAGAACCATCGCATCTCGATCATAAGAGTTCATTCAGGACACTCACTGGAGAGACTTCACTTACCCAACCACTCGCATCTTCCGATTGCCGCGCACTAATCGCTCCTCTCTCCGAGCACGGCTTATCGCACGGGGTGTCTGGTCGTCATACGTAAGCGTGTCCGCATTTGCGCACATAACTCAGTGCAATCGGGGGCAGATGTGACAGGTGACATCCAGTGAGGCATGCAATAGGGAATCTCCAAGCACGAAAGATCACGCGCAGCTCGCAATGATTACGACCCGCTATAGATTTCCGGGGTCACATCTCCGAGCTGTGAGAGGGTCTGCGGACTCACGCGTGCTGCTACGCATACCGCGTACGACCCCGAGACGTCGCGTCGTTCGCCAGATTCTGGGAAAGCGATGTGGAGGCGGCGATTATCAATGCGACATGATCAGAAATACAAAAGTGAATAAAAGTCGGTCACTCACTGCCATGACTGCATTAAAAAAGTAGAATGAATAAGTCATTGGCTCCAGAGGGGTGGAAAATGGAGAGAAAAGATTAAAAATACCATCGGTCTATGCAAGTACGTGAATGCAGAAAAAGCAAACGAACACGCCACATAATCATTATTCATCTAACATAGATTGACACCACAATAGCATTCGAGCAATTGTGAAACTGTGCGATTTATATCACAATTCTATGTATAAGAGCAATTTAAATTTTCGAAAAGGTACAGTTAAAACCCTTAGCATTCGGAAACAAATGAACATAACATATGATTATAGGAAACGCTGAAGGAGATTGACAACGGACTTTGATACCGAAATATTGGCTAGATTATTTCTAAAAAGATGGTGTTAATAGCATTAACTTAGCATTGAGTGGGCTATCGACGAACATATTGCCAACTTTTCAAACGCCTTTCTTCTTTTTCCTTGTTCTGACATAAGCACGCATTGCGAATTATGATAGAAGATGAAAAGATATTTCTTTTGTTTCTCGTGCGTGGTTTTTTTGTGGATGATAAATATTCCTTAATTTATTTCATTCCATCCATATTGGTCTTAGAAAAACAACTCCTCCACCTTTTCCATCTTAAGTCCTGTGGCAATGCAGGAAGCGCAAAGCTGCCGCAATCTGGGTGCACAATCCGCAACATTACTGTTGGAAATTCTCTGTATAATCAAGGAAATCCTTACAAACTTCAAGATTGATTTATTGAATCCTCTTCCATCGTAGCATGTAAATTGGAGTCGTAAGCTTAAATTAAATCAAAGGTTCGAAAGGAATGTGGTGTACAGGAATAGGAAACTCCTTAAATTACCTCTTCCATCTCGGTCACGGATCTTTTTGCCAACTAACTGTATTGAAAATATCATCATCATTAAAGTCTTGTATTCCATTGAAAAAACAGGTCACTTGCTACGAGCTGTGTCCTTTCATTCCCTCTAACTCCTTTTACCCAAGGATAAATCTGAACTATACAGTTTTGGAACAGTCTCTCTTCCTCGAACCCTGTTCGCTCCGCTGTAACGCCACTTCGCAAGGTTCCAAATCTTCTATAGTAAGTGTGCGGCATAGTCATCTGAACTTCCTCTTCCGTATCTCCAAGTTGTGATTCTTCTGCACTGTTTCTCTCCATAGCCTCTCGTTCGTGATGGTATTCGATCACCCCGCACTCAGGACAGGCTTAGTCGTCTCGACCTACTGTGGGATATTATGGCGGTTATCCCCCCTTCACTTACCAACTTCATTACTTACGTAATTTAACATTAATATTTTCACATGAGTGAAGAAACGGAATATTTCTACAATAATTTATACTTAGTCAATAAACAATATCAGTTGTTCAACAACAAGGAACTACAAAATGTTGTTCCGGCGATTTCTACGTGGCGTGGTGCCGAGTGAGGTCACACAAGCTCAGTCTATCTTAAAGTCTGCTGTCTTAGTTTAGTATGTCTCAATTATAGGTTGACACAAGCTTGCGACTTGTTTGGAACGTCTGTACTCGCGAGTACAACGTTTCGCATCCATATAACAGAAAAAAATGTTGACCCAGGCATTGATCTCTATTTTAGTATATCTTATGGTAAAGTAGACCTCCTGATATCGTGCGTCTTTAAAATTGGTTCTTTTAAATTCCGTGCTCTTGTCTTTTTCAGTTTCTACAACCTCTGAGATAATTCTTGACAGTGTTAAGTCACCAAATTGCTATTCTCATAAGTTTTATGTTCTGGAAGAAGTTTATTATTTATTTTAATTTAAACGTTATAAAAAGTATCCCAAATTAAGCGTTTGTCCCTGTCAGAATTAAGCGTTATCTAATTAGCGGGAAAGTTCTTGTTAACTAAAGCGACATAAAAATAAACACTGTGTAAAGTTACATAAGCTAAACACAAACATAGCATTTACTAGTGTATTATTTGTTTGTGTCATGACACGCTAATATATCCTTTGTATGAAAAAGCTAATGGAACAATATCTACATTGTACTTGAGAACTGTATTTCCTTTAAATGGCTGAAACCACTCTACTATTGAAGACAAAAATAACTCTGAAAATCTGACCCCTAAAAAGTATTTAAACCCCAACATACTATAGCGATGGATAGAATTTATTTTTTGTTCACTCACAAGTAAAATGGAAACGAATAATTAAATACGGGCAATGCAGCAACGGCGTGAATGATACGGCATTTTTTTCGAAATGATAAAAACAGCCAATGTATGAAATGTGTACGTGTGGCTACAAAGATGTAAACAAATACTAGGAGCGCAACGGCAATGTAAGTTTGAACTACATTATTTCAGTAGGAAATTAGCATTATCAGACTCAAGTATGTTTTAAAATTTCACTTCATGCGCAGTAGTCTTTGACGTACGATTTTAAAATAAATCCACGAACTACCATGGTATCCGCTGTTTCTAAAAAAAACTATGCTTACGTTGACAGGATAAATCGCTGAATTCCCTATCGCGGCCGGAGAAATTCACGCAAGATAATCAAACTCATATAAATTAGAATTCTTTTTCTGAGAAACTTACCCTTAACACTATAAATTTGAATGTGTATCTGTTCCTAAGTGTACCTCTTGATTATGCGAATACAGAAAAGAAACGAAGCAATATTGAACACCCTGTAACATTCAAATCGCGAAGTACTCTTTATTTTATATATCTGGATATAACAGACCTACAAGAAAGTTGAAATTTTCGAAAAACAAAAAAATCGAAAAGGGGGGACCATTCGTATGCATAAAGTATCAGGCGCTGTGTAGGCAACCCGCTACAAATATTCAAACTTTACCTTATTGCCCCCAAGAAAATTAGCTGGTGTAATATTATCAAACAAGTATTTTCTATGACAATAATTCGATGGCTTCCTCTACGCACATAAGCACCATTTGTTCCCTAGAAAATATATCTGGAAGAGAAATGAATGATTAGAAAAAAAGCTATCATGCGTTAAGGTATTTATTATACAAAAGGAACTATCAAGAAAATGTACAATGCTCGAGTACAGCAATTAAAATTCAGCAGTGTTTGGAGAATCTAAAAATTAAAGTTGAGACAGTATCAATTTGCTGTTCGAGGTTCAATTTGCGAGAGGGAGAATACTCCGAAATGCCTAGCCGCAATCCGAGAAAAGTCGGTCGGTCCTTGAGCCAGAAATTAAGCTAGCAGTCGGGCAATAACGACTGAGAGGAAGTGATACTCAGAGCTGCTAGCACGAGGTCAACCACCTGACAACCAGTGAACGCTCCCAGTTTAATTTGTGAAGTGGAAGTTCAATTGCGAAGGAGTTTAGTCCCATTAATTATTAAATAAAATGATAGGAATCGACGTATCTCATCCAATGAAAAGAAAATTTCTCAACTTTTTAAAGGAATACGTCTGAAAAGCCGTCACCAAGAAAAGGTGGCAATGGAGGGATGCAAATAGGAATAAATGCGTCATACGTTAGTTACAGAATTACAATGTCCCAAGGGTTGAAATAAATTATTGATGAAAAAATATTCGGAATCATAAATATCACATAAGATAAATGGAAATTGTTTAAACAGAGAAAACACATAATAAATTAACTATTACAAGAAATTGTTTAAACAGAGAGAACACAGAAGAAATGAACAAGTTCAATAAACGGAAAATTCTGCATCGTTCAGAAACGTAAACAAGTAGCTTGTGCGAAGAACTGGAAAATTATGTATCTGATTACTAGAAAATAATTTGAATGAGAAAATCAATTTCTTCATTGTTCCTCTGTTAACGTTTCTTTAGATTAGTTTTTCAGAAGAGGAAAAAAACGACACGATTATGACTTCAATAACGAAATGTAGTCCAACATCCTGACTTCTCTTGACGCTGCTTCTTACTCTATGACTGTTTACAAATGTTTTTTAATCAAAAATGTTGTTCATATGGAAGTTGAAAACGATGCCATAGTAGTTTCGACGAGCATTTCACGTAAGGTAACCCTCTTTTACACTCCCAAACGAAAACTTTCGAAATTAAAAGAATCATAAAATGCCCGTAAATCCACGTCACTCGTATGAGTTTCATGCAGGATCAAACGAACATTCAAGTCACCCGATACAAACGTTTTCTCTCCTTCACTTGTGCAAATTCTCGAGTTTCAAACTCCTATTTAATATTTGACAATCCACTTTTCAATTTATTCAGCAATCGAAGTTCATTTTGAAGTTCCAATAAACACTACTATGTCGAAATTGATATGGACATGTCAGTGTCGTTAAGTTGTATTGGCTTACGTATGGTTCAGGGACATTCATCAACACAAAATGAGAAACAACTGAACGTGGGGTCGCGAAAGTGGGCTCTGGATGGGCGAGTTGGAAGTGGGAGCCATCAAAGGAAGATTTCTGTCTGGCTGCATCCGACGTGTCGGGTATGTGGTGGTCCCACTGCGGCCGCGCCGGCCAGTGTTTACGAGATTCTTCTTAGATAAAGTTACCAGAACCTCTCGTCGTATTGTAAGGTGAATTGAAGGAACGTTCAAACGATAACACAAATGTACAAGGATATAAATAGATAGTTAAAGTATTTGCTTTTAAATCTACTTATTGTAATTCATAGTTACAGGTTTTGACTTCAAGCATTTGGCACTGAAAACTGATCCCAATCTTGGAAGAACGTGTTCTGTGGCACAACAGGAAATATTAACCGAAGGTATAAACACCAGTTTTACAACTCTAATGCAGCTAATGTTTGAAAGTTTAAACTAATTTCATATAAACGGGGACACTGTTTCTACAAACCTATTTGACTATTAAAGTTGTAGAGAAAAATCTTTGAGTCGTGTCAGATGAAAAATGTACGTATCGGGAATGTCCGAACCACCTCCATACGTACCTTGTTGCGCCCGAATAAATGACCTAATGGGGGAAATAGGCGCCAATTTTATAGCAAAACTTCAGAATTATGACTACATATATTATGACTACAGAAATATGACTACTACCAGGTGACAGAGAAAGAATCTCTTAACAGAAATCAATGTAGTTTAGTACCGTGCTAGGGAAGAGAGTGTCAATGCTGGTCTGTTGCTTTCGATCGAAGAGTGTTGTGCAGGAAAGATCGCACGCGGAAATGGAAATGTTGTGGAGGAAAGGTGGTACTAGGGAGTGGGGACTAAGCAACGCGGGGGTGGCGCACATGGAGACCAGAGGTGATGAGTCGGAGGTACGCGCAGATGGGCGGCGACGGCTTCGACGGAGGCGGTGGCGACGTTTGCGCCCGAAGATTTGTGACGACATAAATACAGCCGGACGCGTGCGTCCATTATACGCTAATGCATTATTTAATTATGATTTATTGCATGTTTGTGTGCGTACATATTATGATGCCACAGTGGAGGAAGTATCATGGTGCGGGCCAGAACATTACTGCAGCAGTGAAATTTTCATAGTTTGAAACCGAAAACTACCTAGCACCACCAAACATTTTTTGTTTCAGTTACATATCCCTCATAAGATTTAAGTATGGACGAAGTTATCCACTATGAAAGTAGAATATTCTACTAACTCAAAATTCTTTCTTCAATGGATAGAAAACTTTTGAAATCTATTGATTTCCAATTAGTTTGGTATTGTTCAATGATTGTGAGTACCAGCAGAACTTTCATTCAAAATTTCATTTTCGCGAACACGTTCTTGATTTCCATTCTCGCATACAATAGCTCAGAATTTCAGAAAACGACGAAATTCACAGTTCGAGAAAGCCCAGATCCTCAAGAGAACTCGGAGCCACCAGTAGAGCAGGAAAGCCACGTCAACGCGCTCACCCTAGGTTGTTGACTCCCCCGCCATCCTCCTGCGCCCCTCCGCCTCGTTAGTTTCTAATTAGGCTAAGTCCAGACGGCAGGCGGAGAGCGCGTCTCTGTTTGGAAGTTGTCGCTGTGCCGCTGCTCCCGGGGACAAGCGCGTTCAACGGATACCTCCGATTGCGTCCGCACCCGTCCTCGACAGGTTGTGACACGTGGCGTGACATCCGATATCTTTAAGATGAATGGAACTGTCGCTGGAAAGCGCTGCCGCGATAACCGGACGGCTGTTGCCGCTGGGAAACAGTTGATCGTCGCGCGACGACGAAGTCAGTGTCGTCGATGCTCATCGCCCACACCAGCTCAAGGACTCCCCGAGCGTTTTCTCACACAAATCAAGGCGATCGCTATACATCGCCAACCAAAAGTATACAATTAGGCGCTAGAATATGAAATGTGTCGCTTTGCCAACATCGTATTTCACACCTTGAAACTTGTTGCTCCGTATTCATCCATCATTCGGCATATTTGGAAAAGTAAAAATAAAAAATTGTACGCAATATTCTGGTTTGAAATCAAAAAATGTTTTTAAACCTAATGACCGATATTAATTAGTTTTAAAAACTTTAACTTGAGGAACACATGGAAAGGTCTTCTGGATTTGAATCGTTTAATTGCTTGGGAATATGAATAATATGGTCCCAAGAGCGCCACCGCTTCCATCTGAGCTTCTTTCTACCCTTCATCGTCTTGAGACCGTAAGCATCGTCCTCGACGACACCAGCGCCTTGCCCTTCCCTCCTCGACCCCTCGTCCATCTTCCCTGCCGCCGCGACGCCTCGCGCCGCTAGCTCTCCAGCCGTACAAATACCGCGGCGCACACGTGAGCACTAAAGCTCTGTCAACATTGCTAGCTGTGAACACTTCTTCGGTCCCCAAGGTTGGTCTCCTGAGTTCCCGAGGCACGTTGCAGCTGCGAGAGGAGTTATTTCCAGGCGGTTGTGCTGTTACTTCTCCAGAGTTGGGACGTCGGACGAAGCTGGATGCACATCTTGAGTTTCGTGGAGAACGTATGAAGGGAAAAGTGGGATAAGGTATCTGTGGTTGGAGGGAATATGTGCAAGTCACTCACCACTGCACCTCATGCCAATGATCATAGCGAACAAGCGTGGTTCCGAAGGGAAGTGGAATGATATCGAACATTCAAAGTTTTCTTCGGAAATTTTCGAATAACAAGAAAATTGTCAGTAAGATCAGATGGAAAAGGGGAAAAATGTGTATTCATATTACATAGCTAATAGTATGATGCTGTATGCTTTGGAAACAATTTTACGACTGCATGCCATTGGTGACGCAAACTTGATAGATACGAATATCAAGATTGGCTAAGATGGGGTGTTACAATTAATTATACGGGGTAAATAATGAACTGAAAGCACCTATGCCTTTTGCGTTAATTGAAGCGTCTACTTGGACATGTGATCAAGTCCTCCTTCTACTTTCACACGGTCAGCAGATTGGTAAAATTGTTTTATTGAATTATGTTCCATGACAGTAGAGAATAAAAAAGTAAAATATTTTAATTGATAAAATAAGCAAATTATTAAAGAACAATATTCTTGTTTTTTGGTCCCCTACATTATAAAAGAAAGATTATCTCTGGAGAACTGAGTCAAAATGGAAACCGAAGGGTTTAATATAACGTAACAGATGGATGCCACATGAGCGTAACTACTGATTTGGAATTAGAATTTACAACATGATTCATTGAATTCAAACGTTCCTGGCAATTCACCTCAAAATTGAAGAAGAAATTTAAAAAGAAATCAAAATCATGAGACCAATTACACGATTAATTCAGCACATTTCTCTCAGGCATCATTCACTGGAGTAAATGGTCGTTTTTTTTTAAATAAAAGCAATAAAACTCTTATCGTCACAAGTAGTGAGATATAAGGGCGTCAGTACATTTGAGAGCTGTGCTCGGAATGACGTTTAAGACAGCCAACTTTTTAATCCTCTTAGCGTCACAAACCAAATGCGTTACAAACCAAATGCATCTCATAAAATTCCAAATGTGCCCCAATATTTCCTCGTTTTTATCTCCTAACTTACGCCTCAGTAGATAGGACAGGGACCCTTTACGACTAAGGAATGGGATTGAACAGAATGTGAAAGAGCGGAATGAGGAAATAGATAATGTCGGAGATATAGGTTTATAGTCACTGCTCACTATCAACTATCACACTCCGCTTGGGAGTAAAAAGAAATCCCCAAATAGAAATTGGCTTGGCAGATAAATGACATCATTAAACGAAGTAAATGATGCTGCAAATATTGCGAGATAATCCGAGTCCTTCCACAGGAACAAATTTTAAAAAAGAGGAAAAATCAAATAATTACGGTATTTCCACTAATTTAGCGCAATAATATATCCTCTTTTCGTAATAGTAATAATAAGTAAGGTTACTCATCGAATAATTCAATTATCCGGAAAATCATGTATAAAAAATAAAATGCATCATGCAACACCAGAGATGAGTTCTGGGTCACTATTTGGTAAACGCCTTCTGTTCTAACAATTAATTGATACGTCAATTACGGTTCAGCGGACAGAAATATCGTGTTACATAAAATTTACATAATAACAATTTATATTTTACATAAAGACGTATCTTCTTTTTCTTGGACATTTCCCATGCTACAGGTGTCGACTATCGAAGATATGAAGCAAGAGTCTTCTGGTCGTATTTAAGGAATCGCTTGCTATTGCTTATAATGAATTAATGGGTGAGTCATTGTAAGGATGAAAGACGAGGATGGAGGCGGGGCGATGGAATAAATAAAATTATTAAAATAATCATTTTTACGAACATTCACACATTATGGGGGAATCACTCTTTCAACTCTGAGTATCAGTATACGGCCTTGCAAATAAAGCCACCATGTCGTTTCCAGAACACATTGAACAAATGTATTGTATGCATAATTCTGATCATTTCCATACTAGTACCCTACGTCAATTCGTGATTAATAAGTATAACTAAACTTTGAGAGAGTCATAATAACTTGTGTTTTTTTATAATAGGAATACAAAAATTACACCTTACTAAAGAAGGCACATGGAAATATTCTCACTGTCAAATAAAACTTCTCGTTATAACCATAGTGAACAAGACTAAGGAGAAGTCTGAGGAGAAGGTTACGGTTAGGGAAAAGTTATTTTTATTACGAGTTTTAAAATACCGGATCCGGAAGCAAAGAGAGTACTCTCTTTAAGTCATACCGGACAGCATAATAAAAATTAAAATATAAAATACCAGGAATAAAAATTGCTGTTGTTTATCTTAAGTATTTCTTTAGACGTCGTCAAAAAGACAGATTCGGAAATACGTGACAATATAGAGTTCGAATTATCCCACGATATTAAAAACAATCAGAAACCAGGTTGGAAAGTTATTATGTGTGTTTGCTCATTGCAAGGAGAATAAATATATTTTTTACGATTTATGGTGAGGTTCCGGCAATGAGTCGTGCTCTTCAACCCATCTTCCGGGGCAGGAACTGTGAAGAAAATGCCATAAATAAAGAGATACCGTGGAATTTTACATACCGAACTGACAAGGGTGTGAGTGGGGAATCGAAACTGCGGTCTCCCGCTCAGCAGCATGTTAAGAACAAATACGCAACCACTACGCCACCGCTGTCGGTGTGTCCCACAATACTACATATTGTCGTTCCGTCGAGGGAAAATCTGTAGATTCGTCATGAAAATGGATGCATGATGAGCCATTTAAATTTGCTTCGAGTTTCACGAGAATGTCAGATGAGAACGATCGAAAACTCTTGAACCGTGTTTCAGAGACACCGTAACTACAAGTTATGTTGAACGGAAGATATATCTCACTCGATTTCTTACGGTCATCTGTACTGAAACACGCTTTAATTGAAATACATAATTTTACGAGTGACCTTATTACCATTCAGGTGTAACTAAATTATGTAGCTACCAACTCCGTTTGAAAAATATTTGAGTAAAAAGCTGACGAATCAATTTTTTTGCAAAATATACGGTACGCTGTCACTCACCACGTATCGTATCACTATCGTATCGCATGAAGTAGAAATGGAAAGCTCCATGCTTTACGAAGTTTGTAAGAGACTCAAACCTCGCAAAGCATGTTCAATGGGAGGCAGGGGGAATTAATTAATCTTCGTTACCTCGCACAGTTCCAAAACCTTATTCTACGGATATGACTCTTATCATTACACAGAACATTGCTACAGCATCAGTAAACTTTCGTACTCACATGAAAGCATATTCTCTATCTCCCAGTTCTACCCACCTCTCGCAATTTGAATTCATGTCGAGACCCGCGGACCAATCCACTTGAGTGTTTGCCAACATCCATAAAGTATACTCTATCGAAGTCAACGCACGCAGGTGTGGTGACAGACACTCCTCATCGATGGCACTTGCTCTCTTACCCTCCGGAACGCTGCTAATTATTAGCGATGTTGTTGAGAATTTATCCCTTCATGCTTCTACTTCCTTATACTGGGAAAGACAAGAGTTCCATTCCCTCTACATTAGTATTCCATATAAAGTATTAAAACTTCCATGATCAATTATAACTTCTACCGGAGTCATTCCCGAGAAATGTGAAAAAACGAAGTCTAGAAAACAGAGATAAAGTGAAAAGGAAAGGAGTAGATACTATTCCGAGAATGACTATTCCATATTGAGGATCCACGAATGACTGAAGGAAGTGTCACACTAAAAGCTCCTCGCAAATCCTCGGACAATTTAAGTTCTCGATAATTCATTCCTTCAGTTCCACTCGAATTGAGGTATGATAATAAAGCAGGCCAAATACGATCTGTTCTTGTAGCTTAAAGCAGAACAGAACAACGGGTGGCTACTAGATAACCGAGAAAAAATATCCACTGAACCGAAGACCGAACAAAACTGAATAATGCAAGAAGAGGCGTCCGCAAATACAACATGACTGTGATCGATCTGCGATGGCGTGTGGCGGAGAGAAATGTTGACGATGGAGCCGCGTCTCGCACCGTCGCTCCGCGCCGCGCTGCAGCGAGGTCGAACCGGGCGGCCTTCTCCCACTAACCTATTCGTAGCGCAACGCGAATCGGAAGTGACGCGTGCGAGAGGAGGAACCGGTCGCGCCCGCTCTTCTCTCCCACCCGCGCAGCCCACAGATGCGCTTCTCCATTCCCAAATCCACGTACATAAAATGGCTTTCTTCGTCGAAGCATTACTCGCAACGTATACAAATGTCGGAATATTTTGCAATATTTCAAAGGTCACCAATTTTTGCAACAGTTCAAAGCACGCTTTAGCTGGCAAAGTGGCGCAGCCAATACAACTTCCAAACCCAGAAGCGAGAATGAAATCGTGTAAAAGATCAAGTCAAAAAACCTCTAGAATGAATGTATGGGAGTCAACAAATTATATACAAGATCTCCAAGTACCAGTCATTACTATTACTCAACGCATCCATGCTTACAAACCTCTATTTGAGTCAAAAGCACGTGAGATGTCTTTCAGTAAAATCCTACGACTACGAAGCACTATCCTCATTGAAATAAATAAGTAAACTTGATTGTCGAAAAAGCAGTTGCAAGCTGCTTATGACCACGTGGGGGAAAATTAAGTTACTCTCCCGAAACAAGCAATTCCGATCAATGGTTCTAGGACCGTGGCGGATTAAATATTTATAAAAGAAATTATTTAATAAATTCGTACTTTATCCATTTATTATTCTAAAATGAATTGTAGAAATTATATGCAGTAAAAACTCGAGGTAAATACAATAAAAGTATAAACCACATTCCCGTCCATAGAAAATTTGCCAAGGAAAACAGGACAAAATCCCAGGCCAGAATTGAATATCTTAAACTCACTAGTTTTACAGACACAGTCCTGAAAAGACCTATTTCGTGCTCCAAGATATAAATTGATCTTGATATGGATGTGTAGAACAATGGAACTGCGTCGGTCATTTAACGAACCTTCATTGATACCGTTTCACGAGGAACTTAAGACATTTTAAAATGACGTTCATTACAAAAAAGATTGTCAGTGATTCGAGTGACACACTTTTCGTGAGGGACAGAATTGTATTTCATGACATAACTGATTCCAAAAATATCTGGTTTTGTCAGTTAAAATAATGGATGTTCTAACATATTAAAATTTGGTATTCATGTATTATATTAAAGGTACCGACTCTTACTTCTCAGCGAGTTCAACTAATCAGAGTTGAGAGACAAGCAATTTCAGATATTCAAAGAATAGAATTAAGAAATTGTCATTCTTTTGGAATTATATTCTTCCAAATGACTGAAACATATATTTTAATGATTCCTTTTGGGGAATCTTTTCTTTTGTAGGAATGCTAAAATGTGATTTATTTTCATTATAATTTCTCATGTTACTATAAATAGTGAACATTTTGGTAGGGTATCTTCTTTCATTTAATTTTACGAACTAATTTTCCATCGAGCGCTGTTTTCTACTTGCAGTAAAGTTACTGCAGAATACACTGGAATATAGAGAAAAATAAAGACACGTTGCTATAATTAGATTCTGAGTAACGTAAACACAGGTTGCGTGGCACTGGAAGGGATTTGGGAGTGATTACATTAGACGGTATTGGGTGATAGCGCGGCTGGCACGCCATCGGTACTGCCCACCCACCATCCGCCGACTGATCGACCGTAGCACGCTAGGCCGCCGCCCGCCCGGAGGCGTAAATCGAAACCCTAATGCTCCACAGCGGACGGAACCTAGCGTTTTCATTGGTTCCTCGTGACCACTACACCAAGACGTGATGCCAGCGCGCTAACACACGATCATTCAAATTGCCATATACATCCAGAAGCAGTGCGATGACATAATTGAATATCAAGCAAGTGGTTGCATTGCGGTGGAGGTAAGTTTTGCGTGTTCCTAAGGTTTCTTGAGTAAATCTATGTTTAAAGACTTCCAGTAAAGATCTTTTTACTTTAAAATGTATATAAGATTAAAATGAGTTTAGATAATATTAAAAAATGCATGTAACATTAAAATTGTTACAAAATGAGAATTGCAGTATAATATTATCTTTGGTTACTCTCTGCACCGCTCATGTGAATGGCGAGGTATTTGGAAAGAAATACACATTTTTAATATGCATTAGCTTTGTAAACTTGATCTTCATAATACAAAATAGTGTTTCTTAAACCCACAATTTTTGTTTAGATTTGTAGTTTATCATCGATGCATTTCTTTGTCATATGACGGAAAATATAATGTCCGAACCATTAATCACTCCATTATTGAGATCCGAGGACTAATTATAAGACAATTTGCGCGCTTTAACCATATTTTAGAAATATCCATCAACGCTGGTGACGACTTCATAAGGATTGGAGCTGAACGGAACTCAACTTTATCTAAAGTGGGCAAGAGCCTTCTCAATATTCTGGGTTTAAAAATTATAAAAATAGCAAGTAAAGATAGTTGGATATCGGTTAGGCGATACTAGTATTCATTTTTAAGAATAAATGAAAGACGTAGTGTTGTCTACTAGTAAAATATTTATTCAGATAGTACTTTCGCCAGCTTTGCTGGCATCTTCAGTCTGACAATGCCAAGTATCGAAGGGCAAATGTCGTTTGATTTTGGCATTGTCAGACTGCCCTTTACCTTGATACTAGGCATTGTCAGACTGAAGATGCCAGCTAAGCTGGCGAAAGTACTATCTGAATAAATACTTTACTAGTAGACAACACTACGTCTTTCATTTATTCTTAAAGCAAGTAAAGAGAAAAACAGCTGTGTTTTAGAGGTTCCTTTTTGGTCTCGTAGCATACGTGTCGTAACATACAAGAAAATAAAAATCTTAGTGTGTTTTGTTACTGCAATGTTGAAGTTTACAGTACATACAAGGGTCTATGAGTACATAAATTAACTTGCCCGTCATAGTCCCCGCACCCCCACAATATTAAATATGTTTATGCGTTGTGAACACTATTACCCAAACAAAAATGAAAACTGTTTGTAGTGTACTTTCTTAATTCAAGCGCGACAACTAATGACCAAGGTTTGATTACGTTGCAAGAATCCAATAATAATAATACATATTGTAGAATTCTGTTAAATCAAGACTTGATACAAACCCAATTCAAAAGGTACGACATGTCATAACCAACATCTTGTTATGTGCCTTCCTAACTAAATTCTCCCGTAAGTTATTTCGGGACTTGGTATCTAATAAACAACATACATGGAATTTTAGAGTAACTTTTGCTTTTTTCTGAGAGGTTTATTTTATCTTTATTTTATTCTGTCTTCATTTATTTTTACAGTTGGTTGCGAATTAAATTCAGTATATCAGTATTCTGTACAGTTTGACAGAATACTGATAATCAGGACTAGTCAGCAAATTCGTGATTCATAGAACATGATATTAAGAGAGTTATTGATAAAAGCAAATTCTATTTGGGAACCTTCTCGACTGATATTGCGAATGTGATTTTGGGACAACGCGTTATATAATCATAAACAAATACTACTTAATATTTCCTGTTATCATTTCTGTGATGTTAAGGTGGCCCTCCAAGTTCCGTTTACATGCCATATCTCTGTATACATTACAATTATTTGTTGTTTTTTTCTCCAATTTCAAAAATAATAATAATAATAACATTAATTCTTGTAGCAATTCGAGAAAATACGGAATTCAAATATTACGATAATCGTGCATATCTGGTTTTCAAGTTACATTTAAGCCTAATTTCAACAGTATTTGTTCCGTACGTTTCCCCTAACATACAAGTGCACTTTCATATTCTAATATTAGTACGGATATCTACTTCATACATTTTATACGTAATTTAAAAGTACCTTGAGCGAGAAAGGGGGTAAAATATGAACGGAAAACGACAAAGGATATTGAAAAGTGAAACAAGTAAATTTTTATTTCAAAAATAATTAATTTAAACTTAAAATAATAGCAGAAAATCCAAATCATTGAAACGTATACATTTCATGGGTTATTTAAAAATATTTCGAACAATTAAGGGAGGAAAATATAAGTAAACAAAAATTAATTGCTGTTCGTTGGTAAGCACATCACTTGAGAACGGCAGGACCGATTTGACTATTTTCTTAAATGCTCGTAATAGTCGGAATAAGGTTTTTAGGGAAAGAAAAATTGGAATAGATGTCCGGAAAATTTGAAAATTTGAAAATAGAATTAAAGTGCTTTTTTCTATGGGATTTTTGTATGAACTCCAGATCATAACTCACGATTCGAACGATGCATTTGCATAATTTTTGTTTTGTTAACTCCCGTATTTCAGAACATTCCAGATGCTGCGGATCCCGCCAAGAAGACAAGTCATCTGTCGCTGAACACGTATGGAAAGAGGGACATGATATTCAATTTCATGAAACCGAGAAAATTGCTTCCACTTTGCAGTACCATACTAGATTAAGACGAGAGGCAATTGAAATTTATAAGCACCGGAATAATTTCAACAGAAAAGAAGAAAATCTTGAGATTAATAGTGCCTGGTATCCTGTGCTTCGAAACACATATCCTAAACCCGTTAAAAATCATAAATCTCCCAATCGATCACCTACCAACCACTCAGAGAAAAGCACTCTCCCACTTCCCGCTCTTTCCCACTATAAATAGCACTGAGCCTCCACTCGCCACATCAGTAGCTGGTGGGTCGCCGCTGAGGAAAGGCCTGCGCCCACGTAAACTTCGACACTGAAGATGGCCGCCGCAGTAGCGACCGAAACGTCTGCAAAGGATTTTTTATCTGTACTACGGCTCAATAGCCCAGAAGTTTTTACATATATTCACAGCAATCGTTTCATGAAATGAATAAAATTTTGTCGTTTTACCTCAAACAAATTTACAGAATTGCCTACGAAATACGGTGAGTTTTGAAGTGACAAATGGTTATACAGTAACAACTAAGTGAATCAATTGTCCATTTTCAGTTGAACTGTGATTCAACAAACACGATCAAAAACAAATTTTTAAAAATTTGGACAAAACAATGTCAGTCGGGTCAGCTAGTATCAAATAAACATGACAAATGTTACAACAATGTGAAATATGTGTCATAATCTTCCTTGTACAAATGGCCGCTGCTGAATTTCTTAAACTATTCAGTCTCACACGATACATATTAGATAGAAAATTACGTTTTACTCTTAATAAACTATTATTTTGATTATTTATACGCGTATTAAATATTACTTCTTATACTTATCAAATAATATATTTTTTCCGGTTAAAATATATCAGTTGTAAAGAAGATTAGTATTAAAAACAATCAAATGCATCCTGTTAGTCCATATTTCTACAGCAAGAATTCTCCGAAATATAGCATTTTCTGAGAAATAACCTTTATTATACTTTTTCACTAGGGATGAAATAATATTTTAACTTGCTGCGTAATAATTTAATTGCTTTCTTTTTTTCAAATAGAACATATTCTGTCATCATACTGCCCTTGGATGGACATGGCAATTTCAATGATCGTGTGTCAGCGCTGTGACTTCATGTCTTGGAGCCGGGGACATGGACAACCAATGAAAACGCTAGGTTCCGCTTGCGCTGGTGGGAGGCACTGTAATGCATTAGGGTTTCGATTTACGCCGCCTGGAGTTGGTTTCTGCAGTTAGCTGTTCCACCCCGAGGGGAGAGAATTAACAAGCTCTCGGGTACTGCTAACGTTCAGGCGCCACGCGAAATCGGGCTCCTTTGCGAGAATATTCCTCGATCGAAGAGCGAATTTCTAAAACAGGCTATGTCGTAAATGTTGGATCGGTTGGTCACTGAGGAGACGTCGTCAACTCCATGACGAAAAGTAACCCCAGGGATGGTTTCACGTTCAGACTGGAGGAGTAAAATAACACGGTTTAAAAAAGACAAAGGTTATGTTTTGTGATTTTTATTGACTCTTTTTTATTTTTACTTGCTCTGCTGCTATCAATATTGGACCTGTTATCTACCTCTTTTCTTTCACCCATTTTCATAAGTATTGTCCTAGAGTTTTCCCCTGTTTCACTTTTTATTATTCCCTTTCCCGCTCTCCAACACACCGTAGTTCTTCGTCATCTAAACTTTCTTAAAGTTTTTCACTGGTTAAGCTCTACTGAATGTTTGAGAATACCGGGAACCTTTGCTAAGTTCTGCTTTTTGAAATGTTTTACGATTAAGGAGAAAGGGCTACTGCCGGCGCGTAGATTTATTGAAATTCATTTTAAAAAATTAAAAAATGTTAACAATGGTTTTCTAAAACAATGGCGCATTAAAAGGAAGATTTTTTCAGTGATTATAAGATGATCAAAATAATTTTCAATGTTTTTAAAAAGAATAGCTTCATTTTTATTTTCCAATCCACAACAAAGCGAGCTTGGTAGTGCAAGTCAAGGTGGGCAAAGAAATCTATAAAAATACACAATTTGTCCATTAAACTTTAATGAGAAATGCTTCGTTATTCACATGTTTTATCCATCTGGAAACATTAGGTGAAATCATGAATGTTTAATTATGTTTGTTTCACTAATTTTGTATGTTACACGTAATGTTTTCAAAGTCATCAAGGTGTGCGTTGACTTTATATTTCAAAATTGATCAGGCTTCTTTCTGTTACGCAAATAATGTCTCTAGTAAATTCATTAACACCTGAATAGTTCTCGCCGATTTCGACACAGTTTTAAGCATAAACGAGGTAGAATACTCCACAAGTGGTTCTAATCCGACACACAATTAGTAAGTGTGTAGTCCCCGCCTCTCCGCGCTTCCCAACTTCCCCGCTTCTCTGGCGATTTACGACGGGGAACCGGCTGCCGCTGTCTAATTGCACAATCATCTTGTTATAATTTGAAAATATGAAGTCACTAATTGGTACAATAAAGAACAGGAGGACGTAACGGTTTAACACTAGAAAACAGCCTCTGCGGCGGAGCTTTTTGCCCGAACCGAGGAGCAGCCAGGCGGCACACTCTTTCATTATGCACGCGTGGCGCAGTTTCCTACTCACGCGCCGTTCGCTTTTCCCCTCCCCCCTTCCCGAGCCATTTCACGCACCATCCCCTAAGCCCCCATTCCACAACCTACGTTTCCATCGAACGTACCCTCCAGCTCGCACCCGGCACATACTTTCGACTCCCCACTAACCTTACTCTGTCCTACAGTACCAACGGTGAAATTTATGGAAACATTTTCAAGTTTAAGCGCAGAAAACTTTGAGTCCTCGCAGAGAATTCTTCAAATAACAACCCCGTAAGCATTGATTCGCAATACGGAGTAATCATAAGTAGCAGTCACAATTGTATTTTCACCCTCACGTAAGGTAACTGTACATGAAATTCTTATCTTCCTTTATGTCCGTTTTTGCTTCATTGTCGGGAAACGAGGTCGCTGATAGTTTCGTAAGGTTTAACTCGTTCGGAACTTGGAAATACAAACGTAAAGAATTGAGGGAAGGAAAATGAGAACTTTATTAACTCAGTTCAATATCTAAGGTAGTACTCAAATTAAGATACATCACGCCAAATTCGGACTAGCAAACTGAAGTACGTCGTAAAAGTGTTTATAAACTCGAGACGTCTCGAGCCAAAGATAGCCAATCATACAGCTATCATGGACGGTTTCTTGGAACTAAATAGATATTAGGAAACTCTTTGTGACAAAAAACATTACGATGAATCCAAGAGATTTCCATTTATTATAATAAAATAGCTGTGGAATCATTCCACATCGAACAGTTATTACAAATATCGTTGGAATTCGATTTACCTCGAGGTATGCACAAGCTTCCGAACTCAGAAAAATTTGATCCTTCTAGCTTGGTGAACTGCGAGATTATTATATTCATATTTCATTATAATCCTACCGATGGAAAAGAAACACAAGACGAAGTCCTTTTTGATAAACTCGCTTCTCTTTTACTTCGTGAATCTTTAAGGTAACCTTAATAATGCACACAATATGATAATGTGATATTGACTATCAAATATATACATTCTCTTCAATAACAATTTTACCATACGTTGTAGAACCGTCAAAAATTTTAATACAAAAATATGTACCTGCTTCAAATTTGGTTGCAACGTATTAAATTTTTACAAATTCAGAAAAACATTAAATATTAAGATGTGTTAATTGTAATTTTTTTTCGGACTAAATTTATACTTTTTCGACATCGAAACCTTAGATTTAACACACCTGAATTACAAAAAGCTATGTAATACACTTTCTTAAGTTCGAGAGTAATACGAACATGATGTCCGCTAGAGAATTTATTTGGAGTGATTATTACTTTCACTGTAAACTGTTTCTGGATGTAAAGTCTCTTCACCAGCCTTGAATTGAAATTCCTCTCATTCCGATCTTACATTCCATTTCCTCCGTCGCCAAAAATATCACCGGCTGAGGAACGACTGTAATTTTAAAGAAGAAGTGTTCTTGTACGACAGAAGTCTGGCGGAGAAACGAGCGCTCTCGAAAATAATATTGTCCAATAAACTGTCTCGGTAAAACGTGACATCCGCGTTGTAAGAAACACAAAAAGCTCATGCAATCAAGGAAGATTCGAGACCTCGAAATGGCATTCGATATGTTGGTTGGAAGCACTGGAGAGATCTAGAACACCACCCATCCTCCAGTTCCTTCGACACACCCTTTTCCTCTCTTTCCAATAGTGAATCTAACAAGATATCATTCTGTCCGAAAAGCTGGAGCTTCACATTTAAAAACTTTCTCAAAAACAGTGTTGACCTCTCATTTTTTTGGTTTTTTTTGTGGGTCTTTACGGCTCATGTCGACATCAAAGGTCATTGGAGTCCGAAAAACTTGTACAGGTTAGGAAAATGCAGTTACGTACTAGGGAGAGCTAACATGACTCTCCCCGCGCGTGGGACTCGCCGAATGACTCAACCATACCCACTAAAAACCCTCCTGAATTACAACTCAAAACTCAAATATCAACATACCTCAAAACATTACATATATCATTGTAAAAAAGGGGGGAGGAAGAAAGAGCAAAATGAAAGAACAATAGGTGACCGAGGGAGAAAGAGAAAGGAAGGAGCCTCGCACAAGTAAGTGGAAATAATGCCAGACTCAGCTCGGGGTCCCGTGTTTGCCAAACACGTACTTACTATATGCAAGTCCCCTGGGGGTGCAAAATGGTGCAGACATTTGTAAATAACAATTTTTTGACTTATTTTGCCATGGTATACACATTACCTATTAATGACTCAATTATTCATGCAGTCTTCCAAAATTTAGAGCAAATACTAAAAACTATATATTAGGACACACAAAAACGTTCTGCTTTCTAGGTAAAAAAGAACAAAACATATTAAATATTGATTTTGAGTAAATTTTCATGTGAATTTGAAAGGAAAAGCGTACCACTTGCCCTCAAGAGGAAACTATTATAAATTTTAATCGTCTCCGTATGAGCGAATTAATTCAGTATCTTCTTTCTTCTTCTTCCATATTCCATCAGGAAAATAGGGAGTCAATTATTTTTCTTTACCGGACTCTGTTTGCTGCTTCTGTTTCCATTACAGCAAAACTACTTCCATTCTCCTTCAATACCGTTCGTTCTTCTCCAGTTCATTTTTGGCCTTCCTCGGTGACTGGAGCCTTGAGGATTCCACTGAAATGCACAGCAAGTTACATCGTTCTGTCCTTTTCTAAGGGAATGCCCTATTCAGGAAAATTTTCTCTTTTCATTTCAATATTTATGTACCCCTGGTTTGTGGTACGCATAAGGTTTTCGTTGTCATTCAGTATCTACCGGAAAGTATTGAATGTGCGGTGATTTTGACGCAACTTAATGTATTGCAATTCCACGATAACACATGCCAAACCAAATCCCAAACTTTCTTTTCTCCGAAACCACTACTCTGAAAATATTGCTGCGGTTTCTTCATTTTTTATCTGATATCAAACCAATTCCAAACAAATATTCCTTGTACAATTTATTAGTTTATCACTCATGTAAATATTTTACATACGTGCATTTATCACTCTAAAAATCCAATGTGATCATACAACTATAAATTCTCTTACAATCAATTTATGTGAACAATGAGTAAGAAGATAAAAATTGGTAGTTAGAAATATCCTCCTACTCAACAGAGAACGGGGATTTTTGATTAGAACGGAAAGTAATCCCATACTTAAATAACAAACCCACTGAATACGTTGATAATGTATTTGATGAATAATAATTGCTGGTTTATTTTACGATGAAAAACGTGTTAAATACTGACTCATAACTCATGTCTACCACAATTATATCACAGAATGAATGTCATTGACTCTACGTAATTGGTAGAACAGTTTCAGTTCAAATTACTCAAATGTGTTCAAGATTAGTCACTAAGGAAAAGTCGTAAGTAACAAGTGTTTCTCATTCAGTGTTAGGATATCGAACAAATCAAAGAATGATGCATTTTAGCCGTTGAACACACATTATTGTATAATTCAAAAATTGTGAAATACTTAAGGATTACCACGACTAGTGGTAATTAACGACTACTAACAAGTGGTATCGAAAGAATATACGAAGTAATCAGATGGACCAAATTTATTCATACAGTCGATGGGAAAGAGAAGAGTTGTTTACGGTTCGCTTCTTTAGGAAGAACTCCTGAATTTATCACGAATTCATAAGAAGACATTTGGGTCATGAAGCTGAATTTCCTCAATGATTTTTTATCACTGAATAACAAATGTTTATCGGTGTCGTATTGCATTGGAGAAGATGCAAGTATTAAAATAAAAATTAATTTGTCCAAAATGTTCCAATACAATGATTCCATCTACTTAGTGCTCTGGGTCGATCGAATGATTTCTTACCATCGTCTTTCGGAATATGGTACATTTATAATTCCTATGAAAATACGACCATAAAACATACAAAAAGTGAACGTTTCTTATGTTCGCATTGTGATTACTACAGTCGAACAAAACATAATTGAATTGTCTGATCTGAAACAAATTTGTAGGAAATAAGTTTACTGTGTACGCTCAACAATCCGACAATTAACCAGATTTTAAAATTCAATATTTTATGAAGTATTTTGGTAATAGAGAGTTCAATAATTTGTATATTCTCTCATTGCAATGTTTCTCTCCAATTTTCAGAAAACTCCCACACCACTCATGGCCAGCGAAGTAGTGTACTCTGCGCACCGCGAGTTGTTCATCGTGCTGCAAGACGCCGACAATCTCAACGCGCGCCATAACAAACGGGGATCGGGTTTCCTCCGGCGCAGGCGACCTCACTTGTGCTGCCCCCGCCTCTGCCTCCGCCCCCGCACCTTCACCTCTGCACCCCCGCGCCCTCCCATGTGAGCCGTACACGTGAGGTACGGTGCACAGCTTACGGCCTCGTACGTCATGCACTGCAGGCCAGGGGCGCGCAGAGGTCTGAGCGGGTTGACCTTGGATATGAGCAGGGCCACTGTGAAGATGAGAAGGGAAGCTACGTGGGGCGGGGGCGCAGGTGGGGGCGGTGGGGGTGGGGAACTGTGGCAAGGGAGGCGGCCCACGAATGTACATGCCTGTTTCCCAAGAAACAAATGATAATATCCATTCAGTCAGACATCAGGGCCTGCATAGATATAGACAGGACCATACATAACATTTTCCCGTTCTGGATCATTAAATAACTGCCACCCCCTAATTACTAATAAAAACCAGAGAAGATAATATGAAATATTGAATTGAGTAATCAAAATTAAACAGTAAATGAAAAAAAAATCAAAAAAAGGAAACAATAACGAATAGTATTAATTTTATGTTTGGTTTAAAGAACGAAAGAAAAAGAATAAATAGAAATATTTTCTCTGAAGTGTTTATTAAACCCGTTCCGTAAAATTAAAAATATTGGCTATTCACAAATGTAAAAATTCCGTCATATACCCGTACACGCGAGCACGATCTTGTAATATTTCAAAACCTAAAGAATGAAAAAACAGTGCGACAGAAAAAATTGCCCGTCTCCTTAAAATTATCCTGTGATGGTGAAATTGACCGTCCCCTGAAACTTTCTGTGACTATTTCAGACAGTAGGGAAATAGACGCCATTGAGCACAAGGGCCCGATTCGCCCCGCGCCGCCCCAAGAAGCTCGTGGACTACGAAGTTTCACATTGACCTTTAAAAATTTTAGTATTAATAAAAAAGTTATACCATTCAAGTTCTTGCCCATTGAATAAAGGAGGTTTTTTAGGTAAGGTCTCATGGTGTTGGATGTTGAATAATATTAAGAATAGAAATGTTTGCTGTTGACTTGTTCGTATTAATTGAAGGAGATGTGAAGTAGTATTGATGAGGGATGTTAGTATAGATAGTTCATTACAAGCCCTGATGAAAACAATATATTTGGTCGAAACGTTGGTTATGTAATTGTATATTTGTAAATAAATAAAATTTCTAAAATAATAATATTAAAACCAATAAAAATAAATGTTTTTTTCTTTCAGCTGCGCAGTTCATGAAACTTTCCTTAGTGCCGTCCAATAACTGCTACGGACAACACGGCTGACCTGAGGTCTTGCTTATTTACTGTCAAGTGTGAGTTGTGGATCTAAAACTCTTATGAAAAGAACAATATTTCTAAAAACAATTCATTGAAGCAAAAAAAAACCCTCACACCAGGGCCTCATGGAATCACTGATTCCAAGGCCCATCAAACTGATCCAAAATTGACTTTAAAAATTGACTTCAAGTCCCGTGTACGCCGTAAAGAAATCGTCCCGCTGATGAGATTATTCATTTTAATTTGAACTCATTCTCATGACAGAAATATTATTCTTGAAGATGTTACTATTTTACATGGTAAGTTAGAAAATATCACGTGTAAAAAGTATGAAAACAAACAAACTCGAGACCAATGCACTAGTCATGGTGATGGAGTCTTATTTATTTCTCTGAGAATCCATGAAAACGAAACATTCAAAACATCAATAAAGGTATCATTAGACATTGAAAAGTGTAGGTCATAAGTACAACTGTTTAACAAAAAAAATCTCTAAATTAGTAGTATTTTAACATGAATGTTTTAATTTTTCATAAAAGTTATTACAAATTGAAAAAATAACTAGTTTTTTATTGAAAAAAATATATGAGACATGAGTTATCTAAGTTGTATTTTTTAAACAAAAAAGTGTATCTATACTTGAATACAGAGCTTGTGTGTCCTTATACGTGTATGTGCCTGCCCCTCATTGCAAAGATGGAAAGGCCAAGAATTTCGAAATTCGGAACGCGCGTTCTACAGGAGTGATCCAAGAAGACCACATAGAAACTTTTTCTATTTTTTTCTCAACTTCAAAGAGTAATTTTTAGCGTTTTTGAGTAACAGTCGAGGAACGCAGAATTCCTACGAAAAGACCTATGCCCTTCGTAAAGCTTCAAAATTCGGCAAACTCGTTCTCTAGGGAGGGCCAAAAAAACCATGTATGTTTTCGAAATTCGATTTAAATTTTTTTTATTGAATGTTAAACATTTTTTCGGTTTTCACGGCTAGCCCAGAGACTTTGAGGCAGGGAGCTCCAAAAATTTAACACACGTGATTGGTCCCCGTTGGCATCCGAACGATTTTTGCAGAATTTGTTGAAGATTTTTCCTTGTTTAATTTATTCGCGTTTTCTGCTTTCAGTCGCGGAGCTAAGAACTTCACAATTCGGCACAAGCTTTCTCAAAGGCGGGTTCAATAGCGGAAAAAATTTGTTCTTATATTTTCTTACGTACATCAATGGCGATTTAGAAATAATAGTAGCGCAAAAATCAATACTTTCAGGTCAGCAAAGCAGCGGGTACTCAGCAAGGTTATGAAATGTATGTGTAGCATTGTCAATGTAACATATAAATGAGACCAGCTCCAACACAAGACGGTGCAAATAGAGAATGTTAGTGAACTGCTGTTCCCTATTTTGTGGGATACGAAGTTGCGCATTCGAGTTCAAGGTGAGCTAGACAATAGTTGAGCTTTCCGCCTCGTAAGTGCAAGAGCTGTATTTGTTAAAGGTGGGCGCTCATAGAGCTGTAGGTGTCCTCATCGTGACATTCGACCTTCGAAGAGTCTCGCAATGAGCAGCTCCATTCGTTCGCGAAGAAGTGGAAAAGGACAAGAAGTCTTCAGAGAACAGATGCGAACGCTCTGTTAAGAAAAGTGGCGCCATTGATTCTTTCAACGTGGAGTGGAGTGAGGAAAACATCGCGCACGTGAACTATGGCCGACAGCGCAGTGTTAATTCTCCATTGACTGTTTTTAAAATAATTAACAAGCCATAAAACGGTTTTTATTCTGTCTGAATCTTTTAAAACACTGCATTGTGATCGCAACAACGAAACATAAGAAACATACATATCATTTGTTTATTGTACAACAAGATTTCTGATTTGCTTAGTCATGGGTAAGATCAGCTTATACAACTCATAAAGTACGTTTATGGGAACCAGTGGAAAGCAATACTTAAACAATCCACGTATTTCGTGGTGTCATGAAAATATAAGATGGTGAAATTTTATCTATGCATGAAGCAATCAAAGGTATAGTGTCAAATGTCTGTAGCGGTGAAAATCTGAACTCTCACCCTATCGTATACTATTAAACGAGCAATAATATACTTACGTATATTTCTGGATTTTTTTCGAGAACTTATACAACGATTTTGATGAGATTCACGGAACGAAAGTATTTTGGGATGAAAAGTGATTAAAAAATTGGTTCATGTCCGAGTATGACATGTTTATGTGACACGAACATAAGAAAATACGTATATTATTGGTTCAGAATAATAAATCATTTAATTAGTTTACATAAACAATGCGTGATTAAAAATGTCAAGACTTGCTGAAGTTAAATGAAAGTCAAATTTTGGCACCTTCTATTTCCCGCCTAAGACTTATAGTTCTTAGATATACGGAGACAAATCATCACACCTTGAATTATCTCCTTCGCTCAGAAAATTAAAATTACACGGCATTGTAGAGGATAAGGCACTGATTTAATGACTTCAAGATTCGAGGTTTGAATTCCATTGAGAAAAATTAATGTTATTTGATATAAAATTAATATGAAAATTAATTTTTAAAATTTATATCACCAGAAAAATAATTTTGTCATGATATACCTAATAATACATCGTTATTATTTTATAAATTTTTTTACTATTTTATATATTTTTTAAATTTAAAAAAAATGAGTCGATTTTATTTTAACTATATATCATTGCCATTGGAACAATTAGCTCGGCCATCTAGATATTCACGAAGTAACTGGTGCAAATCGTCACTGGATGTAGACGGAATAGACTGATCAGAACAGTTCACTTTATTTTTTATAATATTATTCTTTAACTTCTATAGTCTGTTTTGAAACATGAGCAAATACGTCACATTCTGAACTTTCCAGAATAGTACTTTTTAGACGGAGGATTTTGTTTCTTTTTATGTTTAGAGCTAAGTAGGAAGGAGATGAGAGTTACGGAGAAAATATACAAAAATGTTGAGATATATAAACAAAACCACTTACCTATACATAATTAGCCCTATTCAAATAAGTAAATTGTTTAATTTAATATTAATTTCTTATCTTAAAAAACAAATTTTCTGCGTTTAATTCTATTTTGAATAGAGCACAGGTAGTAATAGTGATTGTGACTTTTTTAAAAGAAAGTGTCGGGGGTAAGAAGTGCCAATGAGAGTATCTCAAAGACGAAAAACGATAGTTACATTTCGTATTGTCTTAAAACGTCTAACACTCGTACATCGGTCGCATGCGTTTTAGTTGGGGTTGCGCTGCGAGCTGGGGTCTCGCGACACGTACAATGTTTTTGTGTTTATACTTTATAATGTATTGTCTTGTATTTTTAATATTAGGAATTCCGGTTTTTTTATATAAAATGATAGTTATATATATCCCAATCCAATGTAATATTGAAATTTGAGTTCTGTTACATTAATATTTTTTTCATTCAATATAGCTTCGATATGACCCATTATTGTAGTCTAATTATTTGTTTGTTGGGATAAAGACACACAAAAGAAGGGCAGAGAAGGGGAACAATTCCATGGACCTTATCCAACGACGGGTATGTATTGCATTACTTGCTGTGATTCCTAATTCAACTCGGAATCCAATCAACAATGGATTGAGTATGAAAACTGGATACAATTAAAATGTATATATGATGAAAAAAGTGTCACTCCTGTGTGATCCAAGTATTTCTCCGGTCAATAATTTTAAAATAAAAATTATAATTAAGTATGGAAAAGATTGATTTGAATATGTCTCACAACGGTTATAATTCCGAAGTATTACTGAGGAAAGCTAGAATTTTTGAAATGTTGATTATTCTTAGTTATTGTTTCCAAATATTAAATAATATAACTAATAAGATTTTAAATCGTGTTTCTGTAAGTCGAAATTAAAAAGCCATGATCTGTATAATTAATTGAAGCAGGAAAAAATATTGATTATTTTTTTATTTTGGTCTTCAAATAGTTAATAAGGAATGTACTTAAAAAGAGCTTATCAATGTTCGTTGCTATTATTTGATTAGTAAAAACATTGTATAAAATTTCAATATTGTTCTTATTTTTAATCTAAATCTTATTTAATTATATTTAAAATGTCCACTTTCTGAACGGCACAACCGACACCTGTATCGGCACAACACACTCCACAGCGGGGTCAATTGTGCTCCGCAACCTTGTTCCATTAATAAACTCACTCATAAACCATTGTATAATTGCAAGTATAAATTAAAAAAAATTCATTAAATTTGACACTAGATGATCTACAAATCAAAAATTCTGGATGTCATTTTAAGAGTTATTTTGAGCAATTTCTCAAAATCGACTCTTTTAACCTCGCGCTCCCCCACGTTATTTCCTTTCGTCTCGTTTTTTCCCATTCTAAAATGATTATCTTTTCTTTGAAGTTAAGAACGCTTACATTACAATTTTGTATTAGTTTATATACTTTCGACCTAAATGAATTTATCAATAATAATAGTTTAAATACGCAAAAAAAAACATTTTTATTACTGAATAGGATTGGTCCTCGATTTGTTTTCGTACATTCATAATCAGCTGGTAAAAAAAGTCAATTAACAAAGTCAATACAACACCCACTCGAATTAACCCTTCGCCCCCAACGAAGTGGCTCCCCTTCAATCCCACTCACGTCCTCCACGCCTGATTCCTGCGTGCAATCTAATGTTGCGGGCAACAACCACACGAGAAGTGGAGACCTTAAACAAGAGAGAACCGTCAGAGGAGGAAGCAATGCGGAATTTCTCATGTTCTCGGAATATACTACGCGTAATTTCTCATAGTAGCTGTAGTTGGTCACTTGATTGTATCGTGTCTTCTCCCTTTCTCCGTACTCCACTAATAGGAGGTGACCATGGAGTGACAGCTGGCGGCAAATTTATGAGAATTTAAGCGTAGTAAGTATTAAGGCACAATAAGAATAGATATTCTCATCCCGCCATTTAGGTCCAAACTCGGTTTATGCATGTTGTAAGGTCCATGAAAAAGTATCCATATTTCGTACAAAAAGCTACTTCTTTCTTCTGACTACAAAATTCCAAGTAATGTTGTGGATGCGTTTTCATGGAACTTACAAGCATAAGCCGTGTTTGGACCAAAATGATGGCATGAGAATACTTATTCTTATAGTGCCCAAGTCCTGTATTACATGGTCATATTTCCATGTCATATGTCTATTATCAAAGATATAACATAGGTTCTCTCAACGAGAACGTATGTCGTAGGTATATGATAATAGCTGAACTATTATCAAAGATTGTGCATAACATGGACATATGTTTCATCTAAGTTCTTTGAAAACAGAGATATGACAAATGTGATCGTGTGATACCGACCTTAGTAAATACAGCTGTTATGCGAAATTACCTGCTCTAAAATTGTGGACACGACGGATGGTTCTCTCTCAATTAAGGTCTCCAGAGAAGATGTGTCTTGACTTGAGCCCGGTGGCAAGACCGGATTCAGGCGAGAGGGTGCCTACCACCCCACATCGCGGTGACTTCATCGTAGCAGGTCGAGAAGGTTCTCCGGGAGGGTTTTTCATGAGGATTTCTTAGCGCCATGAAATCGGTCAATTGGGATTTAGGCACGTACACAAAGTATGGTTCAGAAATAATTTGGTTTATTTAACACACATAAACTTCATTCCAGAGCAAATATATGAAAATATATTAAAGAAATATTACTATACTCTATGCATTTCTATAACAGAATTAAAAAGATAATAAAATCAATTCAACCAATAAAATACTTTATTGTAACAAAATTATGTAGAAAATTGTTCGAATGAAAATTACACGTACAGTAGAACCTCTCTTAACCAGTCTCGGATCAACCAGTCCTCGGATTAACCGGGCTATCCCGTGAAACCTTTTTTCATCACATAATAGCTGCCAGGTAGCGACTCAAACATTAATTGATAGACGGGTATTTTCTAGAATATTCCTGACGCGTCGTTAGGTGTGTTAGTATAATTTCTTCGTGTTTTTTTATCCATGTATGCAGTGCATACAGTACACTAAAATAAATTGCAATGTCATCTTATTTGCTTTTTTTCGTGATAACTTGATAAAATTGAGGGCTCTTTTCGTTTAAAAATCGATATTTCGGGGCAACCTCCAAATGATCAAATTGGTATCTGGTCGGGGTCTCGGTCCTGACCAAATCGGTTAAGAGGGGTTCCTTCTGTTGGTTTTTCCTCATTATGAAATACGAAACAAATTAATCAAATTTTAATATTGCGAATAGGATGAAAATTAAATGAAAGAAAAACATCATTAATCAGCAGATTGATACAGAGAAGCTGCTTACGATCTGTGACAACATTTTTAATTCTTTAAATTTGTCTGAATTTGTTTCACTTTCATCCTGTATGATGTAATATTGAGTTTTTATTTAATATTAATGTTAACTGACCTATCACATTGTTCTTGTTTTTCGATGTTGGTCAGATCGTAAATTGTTTTTTTTCCTCTTCTCATTATGTACTGTACGTTCTTCGGCATCTCTGAGACCAGGTATCATACCCGGTCCTCTGCTATTCGGTACATAGATTTTGTAATTTTAAGTTTTTGGAAGTTTTTGAAGTTTTTGTAATTCTACATGATGATGATACCAAACGGTAAAAAAACGTTGTCATATTTTAATTAAGATTTGAAAATTTGTTTATGAAACTGAGACTCAGTGAAGAAAATATTTGTTTAATTTGGTTGTTTCAAATTTTTAAATAAAATATTAATTAATGTCCAAATGGCAAGACTGTAGTTTTGTCAACCAAGTATTTTATGACCGTTAAATTCAATTCACTAGACGGTACTTTAACTATTGTTAAAAATTATTGTTCGGAAATTTTCTTATATTTTTTGTGTGTAAATATTCAGTGCGAGTCCCTTGGCTTACTACATATTGAATACGAGTCCCTTCGCTTAATGGACCCATTGTCTCATTAAGAATAAATTTCCTATTTTAAGAATGCATTCTGCAGAACTGAGTGCGAATTGGCTCTGTCACGTATGTGTTTACACTCTTTTCAGAAAAGTCATCATCTGCCAGGAAAGACTACGTTGAACACAAATTTCCGAGCTCCTCCTCCTCGCTGCTGACAAGTTGACGACGAGAGGCGTGCATACTCGAAGGCCACCCTTGCTGCAATAAGGTTATTGTGACGCACGCGATGGACCATCCAATACGAGAGGTCGATATTTTCGTCCTTGGTAATACACCATACTACGTATCATCAGTTTCCACTTTGCACTTGTGGGTTTTGACAATCTTGCATCGCTATCCTCTCTCTGGCATCCGACCTATCATCACTCACTCAGGTCCAGACGATGAATGACAACTACGGATTTTCTACAAATAAACATTTTTTTTCAAATAACTATGAAAATTGACTGTAAATAGGATTAACAACTCACAACCGTATCTAAGGAACCAAAAATAATTGTTTCAATTTCAAAGAAAATTTTGGTAATATCTATATAGTATAATTTTTTTCTTATTTCCTAGGAAAGCATCTGTATTGTTTACCTATATCCATGTTATATTTTTGCTTTCCCTTCATCATGTATGAGTGTGTATTGTCTATATGAATAAATTAGTACTATTATAATTTATGTATAGTTTTAACTTGTACTGTGTGCGTGTTTGTATTTTATAACACGTGGAATGATGGGAAACTTGAAGACTAAAAGTTAATAATTATAACAAATTTATTGTCACAAAATCCGTAACAAAGTGCGTATGACCACGTGGAGGACAAACTAATTTACGAAGTATAAATGTAAACCATTCTTAAAACTGTTATTTAAATAAATACATTTTTTAGCAAAATCTATTGTTTGAGTCTCCTTGTTAAAAATATTAGGAAATCTCAATAACTTCGAAAACTAATTTTCGTGAATAGTTGTGGCAGAAATACCGTGGAACATCCTATTTGTAGTCTAATCTTGAAGGAAAAATTCTTGATACCTGTTTTCTGGCTAAGTTTATGTTCGTAATGTGTTTCTAATTTGTAATGTGTATGTCTGACAAATTAAGTTAGTAAAATGTAGTCTAAAATCGTAGAACGTAATCTGGTGTACTCGAATGAATAATCTTTGATGATGCATAATGTTATCAATCTGACTTATTTGTTACTGCAGAAGGTCGTACGTCGGCAATCTGAAGTAATAAATAAAAATGTGTATAAATGAATATAATAATGGTTGACTAAAATAACATTTTTAAATATGATATAACCCGAAAGGAAAACGAAGAAACCGTTGTTAACGTGCTACGAAAATACACATGAATTAAAACAAAACGAAAATTTATTTTACGACCTTCAAATATAGTAATACAATATTCAAATATAGTTTTTCCTAAGGGAAAAAATTATGGGGTTCGAGTTCTGGGTAAGGCATGGTAAATCTCACAACGTGTTGAAACTGTGGAAGCAAACAGGAAACCATCACTAAAACATGAACATCGTCCGTATTTCCTATTTCCATTCACATTCATCTACGAGACCCATCAAGGGCATACGGTGGAAGAAGCTTCCTTCTCCATGCTTCAAGAAGTAAACTTAACGACAATTCTACACTATAAATCGAGGAATAATAGTGTTTATGTTTGAGCGTTTCTCTCGTTTCTGAATGTTTTCACTACAACGGCTGCAACTATTTTAATGAAATTTACACAATAAAGTTATTTTCATTCCCTAAATTTGTCTCAATTACTAACATGGACTCATTTCCGAGTACGGTTGTTTTAATACCTTTTTTATATTGCAAAATACTTAAGTTAAGGATTACAAATAATAAACACTTTTCAATTGTTTTTCATTGTCAATGCGAGAAGGATTACGTAAAGGTCACCAGAAGCAAATTGAAAATATATGTTACGTATCCTCTGTTAAATATATACGTCTTCTACTAACAACGGGAGGGGGTGGGTGATAAAACACTCAATTAACACCCTAAGCTCAGAAACGGAAAAATGAACAGTCAATGATTTGGGCTGTGTCTAATGCCGTATCTACATAACAAGAATAGGTACGTATATATTTTCAATCCAAGAATTTTACTATTTACGTGCAATACATAATCAAGATAAATAAATGAATTTACACCTGACGACGACACCAATCTCGAGCCCAAACGTAGTGTATTGTAAAAAAAGTAAATTTTGTAATCGTCCCGAAAAAGTTGTAAGTTATTATTTATTTATCTTGAATCCGCGCTCTGTGACGGATGAGGCGCTGATCACGATACCACGAGATCTATGGGTGGAATCCTACTGTAGAAATTTTATTTCTTTAAATTCCCATTTGTCTACTATGTTGTGCCAGGTTTTACATTGGTATTGTATTAAGATAGTTAAAAACCATGACCAATTTTAAAAAACTACATCATTGTCATTCTGATATTGAACACTAAAAAAAGACTATGTGGTCTTTAAAAATGATGACATACGGTGTATTTAATAGTTGGGTAATGTCATCATCTTCATAAAAGAACCAAGAAAGAGCTTAAAAACAAAGACTGATCCATTTCTCGGCACAAAACTCTCGCAAAAACTGTTCGTGGAACTTTCAGAAATATTCATGTTCTAGAATCTTGCTAAATGAAATCCATCAATAGTCGAGTGCATATGGCATTATCATTATTTATGTCTCCACTAAAAAATATTTATGACACTGCGTGCTGCATTTTGATACAAGACGCGTGTCTCCTTATAATCATTTAAATCTGATTCAATAAAAAATATTCAGAATGAAAGGTTAGTAAGAACTGTAGTGTTGTTAATATTCAATCAAAGTCACTCGTTGATGAAACAACATCGCAGTTGGCTAAAAACTTCGAATTGCAAAATGCTTTTAAGCGTTTGTGTTGCATTTCTACGGGAAATCCAATTTCGGGTGTTGTAATTGAAGACAATTGATCAGAAATCAAAGACATTTTTCCTCATTTACTGTAGAGACCACTGACGTGAATAAGATCTGTACAGTTGCAATACAGTCCGTAAAATTTGACTTTAAATGGGAGTTAGTGGTTTTAATATTAGATAAATGGATTTAAACGGCTTACCCGTCAGTGAAATACTATATTTTTGTAATAATAGAATCAAAGCTAATAAAAAAGCAACAGTAATATCCTACATATAATTATTTAATGAATAATACCAGTACAAGAGCACGGGGTAAGATGAATTTCACTTATAAAATGACAATTTAACAGTCAAAATTCATGTGAATTTTATGCATCTTCGGTTCCTCCAGGATCGACGAAGGTGTAAGAGTATGTTTGATTATATCTTTTAATTGCTTTTATATATGTGTACGTCAATGATGCCATATCATTAAAAAAGTGATTATATATATTCAAGAATTTAAACTCCACCAATTTTACTGATTAAATATCAGTATAATAAAAATATAATTAATGCACATAATTTCATATTTTTTGTGGAATAGAAGAAAATATTAGCTCCATTTCACAACTTACTGAATACTGCTCTTTGATATATTTCTTCGTATAGGAGATACTTGAGGATTTTTATTGACTCACCCGGTATAACAATGAATGTATATAATGAAGAATTGTTTTATTTCAATATTGTGAATAGCAATTTAGAGAAGGGAGATCTGCTGTCAGCTTGAGGGTGGCGAGGGTGGCGTAGGAAGTTGGGAACTGCGATCCGATTTGTATTCGTCACTTGAGCGTCGGTGCGGAGGATGAGATCGCTTTCGAGCGGCTTGTCGACGCGCTGACTGGACACGTGCGAGAGAACATGTGAAGGGAAACAGTGTGAGAGTGGGCGGGGACGGAAAAGGAGGAAGCGGAAGCGGAAGCAGCAGCCCCTAGCGTCCCGAGAGAGGTAGACAACGAAAGTTGGGAAGCAACCCAAAAAATCTGCCAACGTAGACAAAAAGAAAGCTGCAAGGACAAGAGGAAGTGTTTTCCTACAACCGATGGATGTAATGAATGGAGGGGAATCGTATATTGTTCGGTTCGTGTGTATCAAGAGGGTCTGAGAGTTTCCAAGTAGAAGAACATCGACTATCTCGTCAAATTAGGTACTTTCTTTAAAAACCATAGTATAAATATATTTGTAAGATTATCAAGAAAGCCACGGAAAAAGTTTCTTCTTAAAACACTAAATAATTTGATCATGCTTGATTTGCAAATTGATCTCAAATCACATTGATCGAAGTACATCCATTACTCTTCAGTCACATATAAAATATTGACTCGAGAAACAAGCATATCGTATCAGTAGAGGAAGTAAGAATATGGAACCAATGCTATGTTACTTTGAAAGCTTTGATTACGTATCAGCGATATTAATTTCTTCTGTTCATAAAACTCGGTCATAAATCCACAAATACTCGAGCAAAAATGACGATGTCAAATAATTAATGGGGAAGAAACGAATAGGCACTGCAGTTGAAAGTGAAAGAAAACTATGCGTTATCAGACACACCATATGATTTAACATTAGTTAAGGATTATTAAGTGATAGGTTAAAGAGTTTCATTGTATGTACCAAGTTTAGTGGCAATAAAACTCAAATGCCAGATGGCAGAGAAGAAATATTCATATTGTCAGAACGTTTACCATGGGTACGTTTAGAAAATGTATGTGCTGATATGATATCCCACTACGACACACGCTGCTATCATCCAGCCGAAAACTGGGAACGATTCAGCGAACGAAGAAATCGCGAAACAAATGGTAATTCTTTGAACATGCTTCACGATGCTTCGAGGACAGAAAACTAATGGCTGCGCTAAACAAAAGATTCATGACTCCCGGATTTGTTTACTCTTCGTCTGCAAACAGGGGACAAGGAAAGTGCTTTCATCGCGGCCGCTACTCGCTCTTCTGCGCTTCGACACCGCGTCTCCTCGGCGCCGACCCTGTCCTCTTCTCGTGTCTACTCGATTGTGCACCGAGTATTAGACGCGCGAAAGGCGAGCGAGAACCAGGATCGAAACATACGATTAACTATGATCAATGCTTCTGCATTACATGGTGATATTTTTGATCATATATCATTAATCATACATGACATTGAAATGTGACCGTGTAATACCGGCCTAAGGGGAGAATACGCACAATGCCATTTTTGTGTCACACTCACAGGCTGATGTGTAAAGTACAACCGTTAGCATCGGGCTTCGTAATATTTGTTTATTATTGCAAATTCCTAGCTTATAATTTCAAGATCTTGAGAGATTCAATTAAAAAAGTGTTCATTTTAATATCACATCTTTTGTGGTGCAGAAGTTAGGATTTAAAAGCTATAATTTCTTCGAAACATGGGTAAATGAACTAAGGTTATGTCTTTTAACTGCAATTCAGCAAATGCAAATGTGTATTGACCATGAGCTTGGCTTTAATTCTTTGATCATTTGCTGCGGATATATAGAAAGTGACGATGTCAAGCGAACATTAGAAAATAATTACATACTTTTTCTAGAGTTAGAATTGGTTTCCTACAAATGGGATGTAATATTCACAATATGATGAAAATCCAAGTCGTCTCTCTGCAATCACAAATGATTTTTAAATTATTTAAAATTAAACTAGCAATGAGCAAGTTTAGAGCGATATTTACAATAGACTGAATACATCCCAATCTCACAAAAATGGCGATTACGTATGTCTGTATTTATAGAGCTCTACTATTCCGCTACCGGCTCCACTACACTTTCGAAAATGGATACCAGCCTCTTTTAAAGTTCGAGATGTAAAAGAAAATTTTGTTTGTTTTTTCTTTATTTCGGTTTTTTCCTAAATACATTCCTGAAATAATTATTAAATACATTTTTATCACTGCCCGTATAAAATTATTGATTACAGAAATTGGTAACATGTGATGTAACGCAATTTACGTATTAAAGAATCAATAAAAACATTTAGAATACAAAACAATAAATCTCATTTATAGTTAAATTTTTTGGACATAACAGTAAAACGAGTTTTGAATCATCATCAAAGCATCCTGCCATTTTAGTTAAGAAAGCAGTGATACAGTTTCAATTAATTTTAAAATTTATTATATTTTTTTTCATCTTTGATGTTAAGTTGAGCGGATAAATCCAGAACAAACAATTATTTTTGGTTTTGAATCACGTCCCGCTCCTCGTAAAATTAGGATATCGCATCGTATCCGCGGATCTGGTTGCGGTCCTTCGAATCTTTGATTCCGAATTTCTAAAGTCAAATTAAAATTAGTGTGCTATTTACGTCTATTTTCATTATTTTATTAAAGTATAAACTTTTACGACCTATTATACACGAATAATGTACTTTTCTCACAAGGTTTCGTCAACAGGTTTGCGACTTTTTCAGGTATTTATCAATAATATTTTTAAATAACACATTTACATGGATATAAGGGCGTATTCAGCTCAAAACGTAAGGTAGGGAAGATTTCTGAATTCAATCTACATCAAAGATAATTGAATGCTATACAATAATACACAATAGCATTAAAAACACAATTAATTTAAAAGAATCAATTTTTAAACAAGAGTTTGTGAGGATTAGTTAGAATTTAAATTAGTTGGAAATTTTTCAACTAATTCTTTTACAAAATGTTCCATATGGAAAATTGGATATCTGCCCTAACTCTTGAAGGCAACTGCCCCATCTGACCCCAGCCTGCATATGCCCTTGCATGGATACATGATTCAGTAAGTTCATAAATAAGTCAAGTTAGAACATCGGTTTAAGTTTCTCTAACATGTAAATTATTATTTCGTAATTTGGTTTCGATTCGCATCAAGTATCATTGGCTCAATAATTAATGCTTTCTCAATCACTGATCAGCATATTTCCGATGATTAAAGGTTTATTAATGTTTTCTAGCCAACATTGCCATATTTAACAATTTTTATGACACAAAATGCTAAATAAATGAAAAACTGTGAGCGCCTCAATACGTGGCTCAGTCCAAAATCTCACAAATCATTTTTAAAGATTCAAACCACGTAGTCTTGCTCATTAAAATGCATGTTAACTTAATTAACATTATTGGAACGAAATCTAATGCATTAGTTGATTAGTGNAACTTAATTAACATTATTGGAACGAAATCTAATGCATTAGTTGATTAGTGACCAGTCGTGTACATAGAAGCAATCTTGGAGAGGGGGACACAACTTAAATCTTAGCAGTCGACATTCCCAGTTCAGTCATACCATTTGAGCCCAAATCATGAATTATATTTTAAAGAAATTTACGAAAGAATTTGCGGAGAAAAAGATGACTTCAGCTTCCATGTTTGATATGTCACATCATGAAGAGATATGATACACATGACGTATGAAGGCATTTCTTTGAAATTGACGTTTCTGTCACACCGCCTGCATTAATATTTGAAACGATATTATGAGATAAGTTCATTAACAAGTTGCAGAATTTTAAATAAATAAAAATCATTTTAATACACCTAAGATGTTTGAAAACGACGGACGCCTCAACCTTCGACCACGAAGATAAGAAAACGTTTCGCCGCGTGCTTGAAATGAGCGCGAAATAATTTTGTCTTAGACATCCAATCGAGTTAATGGAGTCGCCCATGAGAACACCACTTGCAGTTACGGAAAGAGAATGCTGGCAGAAACTTCCTTCCAAAATAAAGATCTCAATAATACCCCTTTTCTTTTATTTGCCTAACCCATAATAAATTTAAAAACTGCGGTATGAGAAAAATAAATCGTAATTCAGAAGTTGTATTTCTTCTTTATGGTTGTGGAAAGCTAATACCAATATATAATTATTCTTAGCTTTTACATTTGTCAACTAGAAAAAGTATGTATTTCCATTATTGTAACTTCGAAGTTAAGTATAAATAATATTACGGGTAAAATAATCCATTTCTATTTAAAAAATAAATCGACGTAATACAGCCCTCACTTCCATTGATTGAATATTTCTTTCTCCCTTTCTTTGTTGGCCTGTCTGATGTATCGTAAATATTCCTTCATGAGAATGACGTCATGATTATCTGAATTTATTTGATGAGTGAACAACACAATTAAAATTTGCGATAGTTACATTAAAATTCGTGGAAAACAAAAAAAGAGAAAAGGAAACTCGACGACGAATTAGTGAACAGTTGGTTGGACACCATCCGTACTAAGCAACTATGATTTTTTTTCTTGCTTTATATCAGTTCACTTCGTTCAACTACTATCCAACGGTTAGCATTTTCAAAAGTTTTCAAATTGAATTTGGGACCTCCGTAACTTCAACTTACTTTCCAACCAATAAATAACTTAACATGTTTTAATGAAGTATATTACCGATAACTGCAATGAAGTTGAAACATACTTCACAATTATGTTTTTCTTTTCGTACATATCTACGAAAACCAATCAACATTTCAATATTCTTCTGAATAAAACAACACATTAAATTATTTATGTTACATTATTATTACCATTTACACAATCTATCAATTAATAATTTATCAAAGTAATATTACTGGAAAGCAAAACCAACTATAGAACAACATCAACGACAGAACTTTCTTCTAAAATTTCCTTTTATTTAATACACTAAAATCAGTTATTTTTAAATGTTTATATCATGCATGACTTTATAGATGAAAACCAGTTTTCCACTGATAAGCAATATTTTTCTTTAATTCGATAATCCATAAAAAATTGTGTTTTTTTGTTAATTTACAATGCAAAACTATTTCTACGCAATAAAATTTATTTCCCTGTTTTTGAATTTCGAACTACGCTCGGTTATTTTACACAACACATATGAACAAGTTACATAGAAATGGAATCACTATTAAAACAAAACAGAAAGAATATGCTCGAATGATAAAGGAAATTTCCCAATTAATATCTCAAAAATGAAGTGACATTAAAATGTTTAGAAATTCGTAATATAACAATAATTGCCTTTTGAAAATGGGTGAGGTAAAAATTGACGGTTTCTAGAAAATGCAATACGTGAAAAGCAGTTTGATTGCTAATTTTGTAGCTTAAAGGATTGATATAATGAGATTTTATTCGTATGTCACATTTTTCCAAACTACGACCGCAAAAATGAAAAATCAAAGATCTTTAGGGTATTGTAAAAAAGAGCTTCGAAAATATTCCACTCAGGGAGGAAGAAGCCAAAATTTCTGGACAGATTTTTGCTTTAGGAATTCGTCACAGGTCGTCTCGAGTGATAAATAAATAGTCACAAGTACGCACAGTTCTTCAGCATGGTTTATGTGGGTGGGAGAATTTACATAATTGTCAACGTACAGTGACTATCAGATGCGTAGCAGCGGTAGTGTATGTTGTGATTTGTAAACAAATAAAATTGAACAATTAAAAAACTGGTTACCAGACACCGCCAGCTTTTGAAAAATAAAAAGTTTTCGAAATAATTGCAGCACTGATGTCGATGTCACTAGTTTCTTATCATTATTATTTTTTATTTTTAATCGTTATTACACTTTCATACTTGTAAATTGTTCTATACTTAAGAAATAATGTAGAGCGTGATTATCCTTGATACCTGTACATTTCCCACTTAATGCAACAGGATTTCCCATGACTCGAAATGCATAACGAAAAAAAACTGAAAAGTACCGACTCTTTAAATAAGTAAAGGCTTTCCGAGATACAATACGCTCAGCAAATGGTGTTACAAGCGAAACAAAAAACATCATCTCTGATTAAAAAAAGTTCTTAAGAGCACAATTAAAACCCAAGAAGAAGATGGCTTCAGTACGCTCGGTGTTTTCCTTTCAGCAAGAAGAATGTCCCATTCGGACTCAGGCCATTAAAGAAGCCAACAGATGTTCGCGGCAATGCATAAGCGTTTGAATGTATATTCTCTGGAACTATTGTCTCTACAAAGCGTTTCACTCATTCTCCTCAATAAATGAGGTGAATGTCTCAGTTTTCAAGCTTAGGTGGGATAGACGGGACAACAGCGAGCACTTATCCCCCAAAAAGCAAGCAAAAGAGATGTAAAAATTGATGAACAGTGACTTGAAGATCATAAAAAATGAAATTTCGGACAACCAAACTTTTCAGGTTATACTCCAAAGCTGTTGTTTAATTTTTTTCACGACCATTAAATGTAAGTTCGTGATTTGTAAGCCTCAATAAAACGAATTCGTGTCATGTTAGACGACAGTTGGGAATAACATTACATCAAATACTTTTTCATTCAGGACAGCATTGACGTCACATTCATGTCTGAGTCTCTTTAATTGTTTTAGTGCTCAGACTTCGTTTGATTACACTCATAACGTCCATCCAGAGGCAGAGAAAGAGCGAGAGCGAGAGAGAAAAGCTATAACAGCACATGTAAAAACCTAAGATGCCTCTAAGTTGCAGAGAAAAATAAAAAAAAGCATTCCGAGAATGCTCCAAAGAAAAAAAGATAAAACAGTGTGGGTTACTGAAGGAGAAGACGACAGCCCAAAAAGTTCAGCGGAGTCGGAAGAAAAATGGCGAAAGAATGAAATAGTGAAAGTTAAAGGATGAAAAACACAATACGACTTCACAGAAGAATAGTCTCTTCACTGGAAAAAGAAACAACACAAACGCAATCTTTAGCATTTTATATTTACAACAACAATAATAATGATAATAATAATATAAATTTATCGTCAAAAAGCAGTTACAAACTGCGTATGATCTCGTGAAGGACAATAAACTATTTTTACTCTCCGGAAGAAAGCAAGGGACCATCGCATTAATTCCGATTAAGGGCCTAAGGTAGTGTCGGATTTATCATTTCGACGACCCAAAGCCAAACAATGACATGCGCCTCTCAAAAATCTGCATAAAAATATAGGAACGAACGTAATAGTTATTATTAATTTAAAAACATGAGTGTCTGGAACGATACATTAAACTGTGTTCAAACATCGACTGACGTGTGTGTACAGCCATGAATGTACCTGACACTTGTAACTAATGGTATGAACATTCACGATGACGAGTCACATACCAAGATCACTTACGTTATTGTACGACCAACAGGTATGTACAGATAGAACTGTTTCTGCCAACAAACCAGATATGATTATGAAGGATCTAGAAAAGATTTGATACATCTCTTATGTTAAGATCCCACATGACGAAAACGTGGTTGTTAAAAATACTGGAAAGGAATTAAAGTGAACTTGTCAATTGAAATAGGTCGAATGTGAAATGTTACAACTGAAGTAGTACCAATCATAGTTGGTGTTCGAGGGTCAAACCCTAGGACATTAGGCTCCATCCTGGCAAAACTTCCAGAGAGACTAAATGATCGGGAAGTGAGAGAAATTGCACTGAGAGATACGGCGAACATCTTACGCAAGGTTATGTAAGAAGCAACCAAGATCACCGACTGTTCCTTACGATGTTGGTTACAAATTAGAACAGAACAGCATCCCGAACCCTTGGCATCGTTGTACGAGAAGAAAAAAACAAAAAACAATAATAATATTAATAATCCTGATCCTGAGGAAGCTGGTTGCAACTAGGACTGGCTAACATGAGATGCTGGCTAAAATGATAAAATAATAATAATGATGATAATGACGAAGAAAATGATGAAATATATCGATTTTTACATCTAGGTTTTGCCCCTCATTTCCAAATAGGTTTCAGATTCGATTTAAAAGAGAAATTAACGTAAAAGCGTAATCATCGTAATTTCAAAAAAAGAGTTGAAGAATGAGCCAATAAATGAATATAAAAGAAAAAAGTGTAAATATTTTGGCAGATATAATATGGTTGAAGCGGAAGAATTTCAATTCATATTATGAAACATACTTTGTTTTCTACTTTCTATTCCGAACGAGAGTGCTTTTATCCTGTTTCCCGACACCTGGCAAACTTTCCATCACGCTTCGGAATTTCTGACTTAAAGATATAAGAAAATCTGACAAAAAAGCTGTCGTTCAACGTAAAAAAAGAAAAAATTGGTGAAAATATGAATTTAAAAAACACTTCTGCACTTCTTCCTTACGAAATAAATAGGCTGAATCTAAATGCCATTAAAACACTTTTCCAGGAATCATAAAAAAATGTATGTTCAAAGATCTTACCACATAGGGGAATCTTAAGTATTTTAAAGCAAGATACTAAATTACCCACATCAGAAAAAATAAATGGCATCCTTAGTCAAATTTTTATTCATATATTTCCATAGGTCTTCGCCATTCAACGGCGCAAGAGGAGTGGACGCGAACATTGACGGTCCGCCACATGGCAATCCGCGTGCATTCGGCCACGAGGAGATGCTCCATCCATAAAGCACGCTTTTCCCTCCACCAGCGAACTCCCACGTCGGCCACTGAGCAAACGCACTCCTCACGCGTCCTCTACGTAGCTCCCACATCAAGAGAGATGCACATTCCTCTTGTACGTCAAGCATTACCTTTTCACGAAAGGAAGTATTTTGTATCAAGTGCGGGAGTAATTAGTTTAGAACGCCGCACGATTTCGTAAAAGCAACAACGCTAGACAATACAAGTAGTAGGTTTCTTGCTAAGGAAAAGTAAATAAATAAATCACTATCGCTACCGAACAAATCGAATTACGGGTGGCAATAATTAAAAGTAATTATATAACTAAAGAATGTACAGACGACAAATCGACAGAATCATCGGGAGAGTAACACGAGAAGGAAATAACTGGGAGCTGCGAGAGTAAATGGAATTGGTTATGCAGCGTGGTTCGGCGTGCACCGATCGCAGCAGAAGGCAACGGCCTCGCCACCACAACTGCCGCCGCCGCCACCGCCGCCCAGGCCAAACACTGACGGGTGCGCCAGGAGGCGGTTTCCGCGCGCCCAAAGACCGCCTTCCAACGACTCGGACGAAGCACAACATCGAAAAGTATTTTTAAGAAAAGCAGTAAAAAAGAGGATAGTTGCCACCGCACGCTTAACGCGGAACAGTCGCTCGCAAGTCGAGCGGTGTGAGAGGCGAGGGGCTGTGAAGGGGACAGGTCGCCGGCAGCGTCGACCCGCCCGGGGAGAAGGCTGCCTGGCGGGCCCAAAGTGTTACAAATATAAATCGCATATGAAATGTTGTACTGGCGCCTGCGACGGGTCGGTGCTGGCGCGGACCCAGCGCGGACGTCCCGCTATTATTGTCAATTGAAAGTGCGGGCGGCGGCGGGCAGCGGCGGCTCCGCGTGCGACGGGCAAACGCTGCATCTGTGCTCACCTTCCACACTAATCTCAAGAATTTACAAGTGCGTAGAGCCAAAGATTCATTCCCTTACGCCTCTCGCCGCCAAGAGCCTACTCTACCTGCGTATTGTAAACATTCCGGCAATTGCCGGGCCATAAATGGAAAACCCCTCAGCACACACAAAGCGTGAAGCGCCGTGGGCACTCAGAGGTGGCACGAGGGAACGGGTGTCGGAGCAGAAGCGCGTGCAGCCACGCTGCCGGTTCCCACCCGCCCACGCACGACCACCGCGGGCCCGCCGAACACATACCTCGTGCTGTACATGTGGTGTCACGCGGCGAACATGGGCGCCGGCCGGGCGCTGCACCGTTGGCGACGCTGGTGCGCGCCGCCGACGCCGCCGCTCCCGCGGGCGAGGGCGAAGGGCGCTGGGACTGGACTTGGTGCGGCGGCGATTGGCGCGTGGCGCCGGGCGAAGCTGCTTCGGCTGCTGGTGCAGGGCGTGCGCGTGCGGCGGACGGCGAAAAGCGGCTGCGGCGGAGGGTGCACGCACACGCACTCGATGCACGCGAAGCGACGAGGAAGAGGGGCGCGCGTCTCTCACATTGCCCTGGTGGAGCAGTGGGCGTGGGCGCGTGGAGGCGCGCGTTGGCACATCGAATGGCTCCTGTGGTCGGCACTCTGCTCGCGGCTCATGGCCCCGCGTCACCTGGAAGCCCGGAGCTTACTGAGCGCGCTCGCCCGCGGCGGCGCGACCGAGGCGGTGGCGGCGGCGGCGACGGGCAGCGGTGGCAGCAGCAGCGGCAGCGGCTGTGGCGTGCGCGCGCCGCGGGGGAACCTGCGCCCGCGGCGCAGGCGGTGCCGCCACCGCCGCGACCGCCGCGCCGTCCACCATCGCCACGACTCGAACCCGGCGCCCCTCCCCGCAGCTGCAGTCCCCACGTGTCCGCGGAAACCAATGGCGGGCGCCACTCCGAAGCGCTCTCGCTCTGTCGGAGGAGCACACCGCGGCGACCCGCCCCGCGTCCCTTGCTCGGCCTCGTCCGCGCTGCCGCCCCCGCACTCGTCTTCTGGCGCCGGCCAGCGCTTGCTCGCCGACAGTCGATGTCTCGGTGGCGTTGGCTCTCTTGGATGAAGGCGCTGCTCGGCCAGCGCCAGGAGACGCCACGCGGAATGCGAAGAATGGCGAAGGAGGACTGGGACAAATCGAGGGCTGAAAAGCAGTGTGCTCTCGGGAGTGGCGATTTCGTGCAGGATAGGCGCGCCCCAATCCCCGCGGCCACCGCGATGACAGAGCACGTCAGGATTTGGGCCGGGATGTTTCAGCCACGATTACAAATGGTCCAGTGACCGCAAACGCGAGGGACGCCCCGACACTACGTCATAGCGCCGGGATTCCCCGCATGCCAACGCCGGAGTATTTTTAAAATCTGGCGCCCGCGATCCCGTACTGGGACCGGGCACGCCGCCTGCCTTGCCCACGTGCTATATGACGGACAATGCGGCATATTGCTGCCTTCATCCCTATGGGCAGCGCACTCCGAGATCTGGAAGACGTGTCTTTTCCGGGAAAATCATTCGCGCGTGCACGGAATAGTAGTTGGAAATCATTATTGGGGATGGTTACCTGTAACCAGAGATCAAATAGGCACAACATTGATTGCTAATCTATAGTAAATGGAACATAGCAAGAACATACAACTCTAAATGAGATCTCATGAAAAGGGGAAAATGGTACCGGAATAGAACGAAAATGTTAAATTATCTTTGGAACAGTGGACTTCAGGGATATAGACCAGAGTCAATGAGTAAGAGGAGATTTTTAGCTCAGCGAGGGAAGGTAGAAGGAACAATTTGAAAAATTAACAACTACAACAACTTCTATTCAATGGAATTTAGTATAATAGTTATCCTCTCATTCCCCACAAGTAAATGCATACTTCTCCGTCGATGCGGTGAGGCCCTCAACTTTTGAATGTATTACTAACCAATTAATTTTTGACTTAAGTCAGAAACAATACTATCACGCAATACACATAATATCTTAAATAGCTGTTTATCACACCGAGAGGTAACATATTAATTACGTTATTATGATATATTGAATGAAAATGGGAAACGGGGTCGGGGCTCGAATCCGGGTCATTGAGCTAGCACGCTGAGACGCTATCACTGAACCAACTCTTAGTCCTCCCACCCCTTGCACCATTGTCATTCAACTTGCGATAACCCACAGACCTCAGAAGTTCTGGTGTATAGCTGAAAGTCGCGGGTTCGAATCCCGTCCCCGTCTACTATTTTCATTCAGTTTATAATTAATCACGCGATAATTTATAATAAAATGAATTATGGTATCTTTCTAGAGAAAATGCGACGGGAAACTGTGAGCATTAATCGCTGACTGCGTGGGTAGACCCGTGTTACGCGCTCGTCCTCGTGTCAGCGAGCCTCTGAGTGCGTGGCCGCCTTCTCACTTGTTGGTTGTCAGTGTTCCTCCGCGACACCTGCCTTTCTTCTTCACGCGCACGTCGACCTGACGAGGCGTCAATGTTCCGCCCGATTGTCAGCTCTCCTCGCTGTATTCTTCGCAGAGTTCTCTTTCTCCTTACACATTCTCCGCGCTCTACACTCATTTGATGTCGTGTTTTCCATGACCCTAGAATGTTAGCAGTCATCGTTCGACTTGAATCACCGGGACATGAAGTCTTCACACGTGATATATGAGGTAAGTAGGCTGCCAACTTACAACCAATCGAATAAACCCCACGTATAACTGGTGACTGGTTCTAAGCGTTGATGGGACATTTTCTCACAATTCAAAAAGATATTTAACAGATATGCAAAAAAAATATTTACTAGATATATGACGATGTAGTTTATGCCTGCTTGAAGCAGCAGATAGAAGGATTACATAATATAATCGTATATTAAGTAAATTTAAGTGTTTAGATGCTTGTTTCACTTCACACTTCATGCAAATTTTATTATGGTACTTATGAAGTCAACGATGACAACAACGAAGAAACGGCCTCTTGTATGATGATCTATATTTTCAACAACAACTTAATCCTCCGGTACTTTATGTTTTTGTTTGAAAAATTACCTATTTCAATACCTTTTGAATGAAAACCAAAACAGCGTTGTATTTTCATTGCAAAATTGATGCAAGAATACACATTATTAAATTTGAATGACTCCGCAAAAGTTAAATATGATATTCACATGCTTGCCCCAACCGGTACGTATGTATTTTGATAAATCACCTACTTGTATGATTATTGAATGCAATACAACCCGTTGTACTATTTTTCAAAATTTATTGTAAATTCACCCATACTTTTAATGCGATGCTACTATGTTTGTCGCAACCGTTTGAAAAATCATCTGATTATAGTATTACTGAATGATAACCCAAACGGCATGCATGGCACTCTAAAAATGACCTTGGAATTTTTAAACGTTTTGCACTACGCCATTGGTTAGGACACTCACGAGAAATATTCCGTTGTTGCATATGATTAGTCTCATCGTAAATTTTCTTAGATTACAATATCATACGTTTTACTATCATTAATTTTCTATTTACCATCTTTAAGGGCCGATTTAAGTCCATAGGTTCCGCCCAATTCATACGCCAATGGTTATCCGCTGGAGTACTTAACATCAACTTTTATTTGGTATGCTCAACCGTTGGAACACGCGCAATTTACCTACAACATAAAATTCGATTATCTATGTATTGTTCTGTTTGTACTCTTTAATTTTAATTGCATTAATCAGCATATGACATGTTCAAAACCCTGAAGGGCATACTTGATACAATCGTCACATTGTTTCCGAAGAGCTAAAAGAATCATTCACTAATTATTCGCTTCATTGACCCCTTCACTCTCGCTTGTGATACTGGGAATCTTCAGTTGTAAGCGTGACATGAGGAAATAGGCTCAGGAACACCACGGTGAAGCCTCCGTGCACTTACAACCGTATCATTTATACTACTGTAAAGAAAAGGTATTTAAATTATTGAGCGGGGTAAGCATAGAATCCTATGCACCCGCAAACAAATAAACAATACGTATGGTTGAAGGAAACACAGAACAACATTCTTCATGTACTTTGGTAACGAAATATTTTCTAGAACTTTTACTCAGTTATACATAAACTATTAGCTATTAAAGTATATTATGAAAAGGTCATTAAATAAACAGAGGTGATAAAATTATTTACTGTTACATTTTAAACGATCTTGTTAGTAGACACTTTTACTTCATTGCACAACTTTTCGGCAGCTAATTTTAGTAACAGAACGATACTTTTTAAACAAAAACAATGTTTACGTTTAAAGTATTACAATATTAATAAGACAGTTGACGAGAATACTGATCATACTGTCAACTGCCTTTTTTTAGTTTTACTCGTGTCCACGCTCTATCACAGAACATGCATAGTGATTTATTGATGACTAGCGTCTTTCTATTTAACGTCTTTGCTTAGTGTTTTGATTATTTAACACAAAAAACTAATTAAATATTATTTTTGTTATAATTTATTTGCAGTTCTCGATATGTTCTTTATACAAATTTGTTTTCAGTTGGCGCGATCAAAATGTTTTGAACGTTTTTTGTAGGTTGCATTTATATTCTCAAGAATATACACTTCCTTACAGTGAAACTATTAAAAATACTTTCTTTGTTTCTATTTCCTCATGGGTGCGTATATGTAATTATATCTTACATATGGTGAAGATATTAAATATGGCACTTATTATATAATTACCATAATTACGAGCTATTTATCTTTCATTCTTCTCATTGCTGTATTGTTAGAGAATTATTGACTGATTTTATTTGTTTTGATTTAGTTTGTTGGAAAATAGGAAAAAAAGAGCAAAAATATTATATTTGAATTCGCCGTTTATTGTTGATAAGCATGTTGTTTACTAATTTCAATACCTTTAAGATAACTCTAAAGAGATTCTTTCTCTCATGCAGGAATATACTTATTTGATTCATTATGTTGTGGTCACGGTAGGAATGTTATTTTGTCTTTTCTTTTTATTTGGTACTTTGTTGAATTACACACGTGTAAGATAATATTTACCTTTTATATTTATGTTGATAGTATTATTGTGATATTTTTATTGCGTTCTTTTTTATTATTATTGAATACATTGATGAGGTGGACTGCTGAGCTTATCCCAGTTTTATCATTTAGTAATTTGTGTTTTGGTTTTAAGGAATTGTACTATTGTAATTGGGCAATTGCCTGTTGTAGTAGATGAAAATAAAATAAAATTACATAAAATAAAATATCAGAAATCATAATATGAATAAAAAGTCAAAAAGACCTATTCCGCTTGAAAATTGACGCGAGTACATTCGTGGGAACTCGGATGGTAACTAAATAGAACCATCCTGGCCAATGAAATCATTTTATCCCGAACTTTCTAGGTTTTCTTAAAAAACTATATTTTAACCTAGTAGTAATACCCTCAACATGAGGACATGAACTCGGCGAAATACTATATCTCCACACCACAAAGCGAAAAAGGTCAAACGACGCGGCAGACTGTAATATAGTCGGTAAATATTTCTTTGGAGACCAGTGTAAAATGATAATTAAGACTTTCGTTGCCAACAAATTAAAAGATGATAAATATCTGCATAACATGTAATTTTATTTTGTATAAATTTTGTACAAGAAAGTGACAATTAGGTCTTAATTTAGACATTACAAGGGAGGATGTGCTATGTATTATACTATTTCATACTATACCATGTATTTTAGTCCAATCTGGAAGGATCACGCTATCAGCAGTTCAGGAACATCAGCTTGTCTCCATTGTCGTGAAATCCAAAATTTGAAGATCGGAAGTCCAATGAGCGAACTGGGAAAAGATTAAGACAAATTGGGCCAACAACAATATCCAAAAAAAGTTCCATGGACAATTAAAATGGGTGATTCCTCAAAGTAAATAATTTATTTACAATATGATCTAAACTAAATAGAACTAATGAACTAATAATTGAACGACTGCCAAATTTTTTACAGTTCTCTTCTAAATATGCATTTTGTTTTCTAAACAATTATTCACATTATGACGGATTAGGGAAAATAGCTTTGATGAGAAACGTAAGGTGCATATTTTAATGTCAGAAACATTGTTTCTTGTAAGAGAAAATGCGAATAAACTTAGATACAAAGAAAAAAGAGTAGCAGTGCAATTGTTTTGCAAAACTATGAAGAAAGAAACTAGAAATAAACAGCAGTTTACGTGTAATAAACTTATTGCAGTCCCTTAAGTTATTACTTATGTGACTAATGTTCTCCAACACGTTGCTTATGCTTTGCCAGAAAGACTCAATAACACCCTACAATTCGTGCAACCATGTAATTGAAATAAACCGTGATATTCTGTCTTTTAAAGCAGCGAAGTTTGAATCATCCCTGTTATAAACTCTGCTCTTTAAATTGCCTCACTGCCAAAAGACAGGGGGTTATATCGAGGAGAAATCTTGCAAGCGAAATTAGAACAAAGTAGGTTACGAACAAATGACCTAGAGTTAAATGTCAAAAAACAAAGCGTATATTGTTGACAACAGTAAAATGCCTCTAGTAAAAAAAAGGAAATGTTGTGCGGATGAAAAGAGTATCAAATAAAGAAAACGTAGTCCAACGTAAAGTAACAAGGTTTTACTTACGGTAAAATCGTAGTACTAAATAGTAGGTTGAATGAATTACTTAAATATCTGAAATCAGCGAAAAAAAATGGAGTTAAATGTTTTTTATTGTGATTCCAACTTGAAAAGTACTCCTCGCCATACTTTTAAATGAAATAATAGCAATTATAATTGATGTTGTAATACATTGCGTCTTTTAGAGAAAACACTTATTTAAAAAAAGACCAACTTTTAAATCAGGACATTGATTGAAAATTACTTTGATTTGTAGTTAATTTTCCGTCGTATGTTTTACATCTCTTCTATCTATAGGTCACCAGACATTTCAGAAAGCTATTTAACTGGGTGAGATGCATAAATCACGAAACCGTTGCATTCGGCCGCCATGCTTGTACACGCTCTTATACACTTCACACGAGTCACGCGAGTGTCTTGATCGTACTATACTGCTTACTGATATATACAAATTAAATCATGTTTTTTTTCTCTGTTATTATTCAATTGTTGTGTTTTGAAACAATTAGAAGAATGAAAGAGGAGACAATCGTACATCTCTGTGCATATATTTTATTCGTGTATCTTACACATGGAGAAGATGTGTGATAACTTTCAGTCAGGCGATGAGCCGGGAATCTAACCCGAGACTCATTCATTGATCGCAGGGATGTTAACCAATATCACCTGTTCGCGTTCTACAAATGTACTTTTCCACCCAGACCCAAACCTCGGAAGAAACATATGTGTAACGAACGTAAATGCATAGGTAGGTGTGAAACCGGTACTTAAGTGTACACAGCGTTGTATGGGCCTGGTTCACTTATCTCCTGCATGGGATGTGTCTCAGGACTTCCGAGGTTTAGATCTGGGTGGAAATGGTGTACAGCTGTGGAAGGCAAACAGGTGGTTTAGTGGTTAACACCCTTAATATCAATGCAGGAGTCCCGGGATGATCACACCTTAAGATAGGGGAAGGTCGAGCAAAGTGAACTCCCCGGGAAAAGTGAATAATCCCACCAACTCCGAAATTATTCGTTCGTCTATCATCGCGTATCAATATCAACCTATGGCCAGCATCTCTCAGTGAGCAGCAAACACTTGGCCTTGAGCCCGCGTCTCATGGAATCTTTGGAGCTCAGCGCTGTTTACGTAAAACCTACACTAATTTCACGGCCTAAGTATCAATATCTGTAACGTTATTCGTTTAGCATCTTGGGTTTTTTATGTTTCTGTTTCTGACAAAGTGTCTTTCTATGTTATATTTAAGATGGGGTCAGAATCAGTAGTTTTTGTGCGAAATGGGTCAACCTAAAAGTGATGGCGTCGGGCAAAGTGAATACGCCGAAGAGGATATGGTGGGCGACTGAGAAAAAAATTAAAAATACTATTAAAGAAGCTAGAAAAACAAAGAAAGTAAAGAGATTTAAAGATATTTTGTGTTTCTTTTTGCAGTGTAGTATATATTGACAAATATGAAAATCCAACTGAAGATTGGTTTTGATGTGATGTTCGTTGTCGACGGTGTCACGAAGAATGGTCAGCATTTTAGGCGCTGGAGAATGAATTCGTGATAACTGTCAGTTTTAGTTTTCTAAATAATTAATTTCCGTACTAAGTTACGGTTTTTTTCAGATTCTTGAGTTGATTTTTGCCTGACATTAAAAGAATGTTATTCTCTATGCCCAAGTGCTGTATCTCTTTCATACAGGGATCCGGCCAAAGTGGATACATTCTTTTTAAAATTTCGTTTTTAGCCATTAATTTTTTAATTATTGAAGGCAAATAATGATTCTATTAGATAAAACAATAAACAAAGACTGATTTGTGATATTTGTCTTGCTTTTGTATCTTATGCCTATTCTACGATAACCTTAAATATTTTAAGGTTCACTTGACCCGATTTTCCGCTATGTGATACTTACATATCGTGTGCATAATAGTAATTTGCTTATTATTTTCTTGTACGAAACCTATTAAAAATAAAATGGCATTATAGTTAAATTCATAGTTACGTTTTTATATTTCATCGTTAATAATCTATAATTTCACACTCTTTTTAAATTGTATATTTGTGTATATTATTATGAATTTGGTATATTCAGGTTCATATTAACATGCTTCACACATGTGAATGTGATACGAAATAAAATATACAAATCATTATTATTTTCCGTTTTAACATTTTTCTTCTTTTTTTATTATTGTTTTGAAATTTCCTGCAACATATTTTAGTCCATATTTTTACCCAATAAGTAGATCTGTTTTTGTAAAAATGACGATTACCTGTAGGTAAATATTGATAGGTAATAAACTGGGTAAAGAATTTCATTTGTCACATTTAAGAAGGAAACAAAAATAAATGTCTTGCTCTGAATCCGAAAACACACCAAAAGATATATTAATAATCGTTATTAAGATAGGGGGCACATGTAGGACGAAGTAAATATTTCACCTGACCGATAAATGTTCACTGTCAGTCCTAGATTTATTTTAACAGAATGTAATGGGAAAATGCTTCATGAATATTCAGGAGAAAACGTACCCAGGAGGTGATAAGCCACGAATGTGACGAACAAATGAAAAATATTTACTAAGCAGTACCATATGATTAGTGCTCACGAACATCTACGTAACTAAAATTACATTTGAGTTTTTATTACACTCCATATGAATTTCTATCTCAAGTTTGACAGCTTTTGTTCGTTGCATTTATAATTCAATTGGTTGCATGTTTCAATCCTACATACTAAAAGAGTTTAATTTCAATTTATAATTTTAGGTTGACTGATAATGTGAAGTACGTGGATGAGAAAACTAACCTCTTTCTTAAAAGTTCTCGGTAGTACAACGGGTTATGTGCGGACCTGCTAATCATAAGATCCTTGATTCGACTATAGAATTTCTTTTGCCAGCATTAATTTTGTGACGATTTTCTCAATGTCTTGAAATTTTTCCTATGAACTCTGGCTATTTTTAACGAGATATAGTTTCTTCATAAAGTTTCTGAGATTTCTCAGAAAACCATTTTATTTCTCTCTTTGTCAGATTACATCGTAAAGTAAATTAATTATTAAGACACTAGACAATTTTTAAAAATCATATATCAGACATTGCTGGAACAAGTCATGTTTTACTCGATTTTGATATTTCACTCAACATATCAAATTATCGAACACCTTGAAATCCATTCAGACTAAATAGACTAAAATTTGGTTAACTGAGGAAGTAAAATGCTTGCTATGTCAAAGCGGACAAGAGATCCACGCGTATGAGAATCACATATCCATAAATAACGAGTCCATCGACTTCATCCCAGAATTTAAGTCTGGGTGGAAATGATGAACTGTTGTGGAAGCCAACGGATGGTGTACTGGTTAACACCCCTGCGATCAATGCAGAGTCCGGGTCGTCACCATTTTCACCTGACTGAAACTTATGACATATCTTTTCGAGGGATGACCGGATGTTAGCGAGTCTTAAAGTCTCAATAAAAAAAACATATTCTCCACGTGTTAGGTACTCGGAAGAAATATATACATTTCATCCCAGAAGCTTCCTCATATGTTTCAAAATCCGATCCTTGTCGGCAGTTCGAAGTAAAATTTAATTGCGCCGTAGAATTTCCTCGACATGTTTAGTCCAAATATTTCGGGCGTAAGCCTGCTTGAAGCATGCAGCGTGTTTCGAGGGAGGACCAGTCACGGCATGTGCCTCTCGAAGAAGATGAATAAAACGCAGACGTGCGAGCGTGTAATGCGCAGGTCTCCTAACTCGACACGGATGCGTGGCAATCCGGGTATAAATTATTCACGAGTTAGCCTGCCCCACCCAATTCGAAGCGGAGCGCTCCAAACGCGCTTTCCTGATTCGCGAAGCATGGCGCGAGACTGGGTGGGGGTGTTCGGGACCGTGCGAGGACGTGCCGGGAATTATTCCGAAATCGAGAGAGTCTCTTTCTCAATTAATCAATCCCATCACTGCCTCACGGATGTTATGGAGGAGAGACCGAGATGGGTTGACACAGAGGTAAGTTGACATAACGTTGATCTCACGTGAACTACTGACACTAAAAGAATAGCAACAGCGCAGATTGAACTCATTTGACACCCACGCTTACTTGTCAGAATACATTGCTTGGTTCCGGTGAGCGGATTTGGTGGTATAGCGTCCGAGCTCAAGTATTGACAAAAAAGTCAGATTTTAACAGATTTTTATGGTGCTTATTGAAATGAAATATTACGTATTTCCTTTTGTGTTTGGCATTATAATGGTGACATAAGTAATGTTCCGTAATATAAGTTTATTTTGCGGCGATATTTTAATAACGATGAAATGTTAACGGTTATTTTCTTGGGCGAAGTAAGTTGAAACACCATATTTCATATTACCTCCTTTGTTTCAACTCTCCTCAGTTTTAATGTAAAGTCCTTTAAATAACGCAACACTTTTTTCAAATTTCAGAATGTCAAATAAATATGTACGAAAAATGGATAAAAGCAAAAATTGGGCGCATCAAGAATGCACAAGTGGGTAATTACTATTAAATAAATAGTGAAAAACTTACGCCCTTATTTTGGACGAATAATATTTGTATTATAACTCACAACGTTTGGACATTCTGATGACGGCGTTAATCAACGTCGAAACGTTGTGACTTATAATACAAATATTATTCGTCCAAAATAAGGGTGTAAGTTTTTTACTATTTATTTAATAGATTACATAATGGAAGTAAATAGTAGTAAAATTAGTGGGTAATTTTATATTATCTTTCAAAACGCTATAACCAACCATCCGAATTCCATAATTATTTTCGTAAATATAAGACTATTCTTCGAAAAGTAGTCTATGCAGCTAAAGTAATGAAAAACGACAGGCATATACTAAAATCGAAAAAACCGGATGAAAGGCATGTGGAATATTGTTAAACATTACACGTCAACTTCTGAAAACCGCGAAGAAAATGTTTCTTTACTAATCGATGGCAAAATCGTAACAAATCATCAGGACATCGCAAATTTGTTTAATTCTCATTTCTCAGAAGTTGGTAAAATAACGAACTCAATATACCCAAATCAATGTCCTCCAATTATATCCACCCACATACCCAATTCTATGTTCACTTCCGAAACTAACGACAGTGAAGTCATGAGAATCATCAGCTCATTAAAAAACAAATTTTCAACAGGCGTAGATGATATACCTGAGTTTATTGTAAAATTTTCGTCCCAAGCTATATTAAATCCACTCATAAATATTTTTAATAAANGGGTGTTTCCCAATATATTTAAGAGAGCTAAAGTGAAACCTTTACACAAGAAAGGAAACAAACTTAATATTGGAAATTACCGACCAATATCTCTACTACCCACTTTCTCAAAAATCCTAGAAAAATTGTTCTATAAGCGTCTTCTAGATTTTTATGAAAAAACATTATCTCTGACAATCAACACGGTTTTAGGAAATCCTTTTCAACTACAAGCGCCATATTTTCCTTCTTAAACGATGTTACCACATCTCTAGACCGTGGAGAAAATCCTCAGGGTGTTTTCCTTGACTGATCCAAAGCATTCGATGTCATCGATCACGAAATTCTCCTTTCCAAATTGCATTCTTTAGGCGTTCGTGGACTTCCACATCAATGGCTAACATCTTATTTAAAAGATAGATATCAACAGGTCGAAATGTCCTATACTAATATAAAATACTTCAGCGTTGTCTTTCAAAAACAAAGCCACTTACTTGTGNGTAGAAATATCCTATACTAAAAATAAAATACTTGAGCGTTGTCTTTCAGAAACAAAGCCACTTACTTGTGGAGTACCCCAAGGATCAATTCTCGGCCCTATACTCTTTTTATTGTATGTGAACGACATGTCATCATCAACATCAGATTGAAAAATGGTTCTTTTTGCTGATGACACTAATTTACTATGTAAGCACGCCTATACTCAAAAAGTTTTGCCTAACATTTCGACTTGGTTCCATGCAAATCGTCTCATTGTAAACACTGAGAAAACAGTGTCCATGTCATTTCACAATAGTAATAAAAAATCTTTACCCCAGGTTTGTCTTTCTTTAAACGGAACACAAATAAAAACTGTTACGAATACAAAATTCTTAGGTCTCCATATTCAAGACAACCTCAAATGGAATTGTCACGTTGACAATCTTAATTCCCAATTAAGCAAATTGTGTTACGCATTCCGAATCTTAGTTAACGCAGTTAGTCCACGTATTTCCCGTTGCGTATATTTTGCAAACGTTTACTCCCATTTACGTTACGGCATTACCTTCTGGGGTAATTCCGGTCAGAGTATTCAAACTTTCAGAATTCAGAAGAGGATAGTTCGGATAATTTGTAAATCTCACCCCCGAAACTCTTGTAAACCTTTATTCAAGGAATTAAATATCTTAACACTTCCCTGCATTTATATTTATGAAACGGTCGTGTTTGTTAAGACCGAATTAATGAAGCACCACCCTTTCTTTATACGAAACAGTCTCGTTCACGAACACTATACACGCAATAGTAGTAATATTCATCGCCCTAGAGTGTCAACCACTCTTTGCCAAAAAGGACCTTATCATTCGGGAATCGTTCTATATAATTCCCTGCCCAAGAATATAAAAGACATTATGAAATTGAATATCTTCAAATCCGCGGTTAAAAACTACCTCCTGCACCAGTGCTTCTACACTGTAAAAGAATTTATTGATTTTAATAAAAGTTAAATTCGTCTTGTACTTTATCACGCCATTGCTGTAGCACTTTTTAAATAACTTATAACAATTTCAAAAACTATTTTCTTGCATGATTGTGTTGCCGTATGGCTCATATTAATTTAGTTTTATGTGTACTCAACTTTGGCACGGTTGTGTACATTAATTCTGTAGCTCCATCCTGGCCCGGGTTTTTCTCCGTTTTTCCTTCGGGTAGAGGCGGATTTCTTATACAGGTTCTTTAGGCTTAGTCTAGGGGCGTGTTTATTGTAACAACAAATCGTGAATTTAGTGTTTTTTCAACTCTTATGATTTTTAAACACTATACTCAGAATAATCTATAGTTCGATAATAACTTGTACATGTAAATTTACAAACATATTTGCGTTAAATTACAAACATATTGACATTATATATGTATTATAACTCGCAGCTAACTTTTTATCTTATCTAGGAACTTTTGCTGAAATTCTTGAATCCACCTCTGCCTTAGGGCCCTTGATCGGAATTGATGGGATGGTCCCTTGCCTGCTTCTGGAGAGTAAATTAGTTTAATTGTCCTCCACGTGGTCATACGTAGTCTGTACTGTTTTTTGACAATAAATTTATTATCATGTTTCAATGTTCCTAGTGACTGGATAATAAACTGGACCTAAAGTCAGTTGACACACACATCAATGGAGATTTTAAAATAAAGAAAATACGATTTTAATACATCTCTTTCTTTATTATGTGAAAATGCATAATCATAATGGTTTCAACTAGTTTGAGATCCATCGACAATAACTAATACATAGTATTTTCCTCTTCTTAAATTGTTAATGCACGTTTTCTTTATTCCGGGCATTCTGACAATTCTTAATTATCATTTACTAAAATGTCTCGAGGTAATCTGTTAAGTTTGTTTGAATGTAGTGTTTGAAATTGCAGTTGTATAAACGTATGAATAGACACGATTTAAGGCAGAAAATCATTGGTTGGCTCAAATAAATCAGTCTACAGATGTTTCACTTTTTTTCATGATTAATTTATTATAAAATAATAATCAATCAGACAAAAAGTAGCCACAGATATAAAAGGCGTTTGTTTTTTGAAGAAATCCTTATCCCTTGGGTGATCCATCTATTGTATTTCTTTGTGTTAATTAACTTGCGTTTTATGGGAAAACTAGAGTTGTAATGTTTTAGGAATATTGAGATAAATACATTGAATTTGTCGTCGGTGTTTTGGCAATTGTAAACATCTTTCCATGTTTCTTCACGCAAATAATTTATGAATATGGATTTATTTATGTCATTAAACTCTCTTGTAAATTTGTAAAGGATTTTAAGCGGTTTTAGTTTATTATTAATAGTCAATACTTGAGCAAGGTGATCACTGTATCCGGCGATAAACACTTCAGAGAGATACGAGATTCCATTGTTGACTATAATTTGATCTAGCAATGTTTGAGATGAGCCAGAGAGGCGAGTGGGGTCGTTTATCGTAGTAATAAGGTTGAAGGAGTCGATATGATTCTTGAATCGATTAACCGGTGAGTGTGCAGAGTCGGATGTACTCAGTAAATCGATGTTGAAATCGCCACATATAACGATAGGTTTAGTAGATTTGTGTGTGATATGTTTTAAAACAATTTCGAGGTTCCGAAAAAATATGTCAAGATCTGATTGAGGAGGTCTATAAATACACAAAACAACAATACCGGTGTCGGTCAGAGTAACTGCAGAAAATTCGAACACACTATCTACGCAGAAGTTCTCGTAGCCTGTCAGTGGAGAATGTCAGTGAGCCTGATAGTGAAACATGTGGAGTTGTTCTCTAAAAATAATTTTTTTATGAACTTCTGTTTTCATTTTTTATGCATTATAACTAAAGAAGGAGGCCTCTCCGTGGCGAAAGTGGCATCGTTCTCGCTCGTCACGAAGTCATCCCGGGTTCGATTCCCGGAGGGGGCAAGAGATAATTTGTAGCTCTTTGTATCCATGTCCCAGTTTGATTAGCTGGGATTTACAAAGAGACCGACCTCTGCGACTAACAACCGCAGTTGTAATCGGATACAGTGCTCTGGATCATATCTAATCGCTGCCCGATCTCGGTTATTACGACGCTATTAGTGAGTAAACTCAAATCAAAACTGAGCCTTACTGGTGGTCGTCTTTCGTGGTCCTTAGCTGGCCTGATCGATATACATACATACTAAAGAAAGAATGAAATTAGCTTTCTATTATAAAATTCATGGCCTTTAGTCTCGAAAAACAAAAGTTATATCCAAAATTTTAAATTGTGTCAACACCTCGGTCTCTTCCACATAGAATTAAATTGCAGAAATTCACTACACGGGAAATTTCAAATCTAACATTTGAAATTTTACTTCATAATTCTAATCCGATATGACTTTTTATCAATAATTGCTTCTCAAAAGTATTCGGTATTATAATTTAGAAAACACATTTTGTACTTAAGGTGTTTATAAAGAGGTGTCCACAAATTTCAGTCTTTCCTGTGGAATTTTCAGTTTTATATATACTGAAGGAAACCTACAAATAAGCAGCACACAGACAGAAAAATTAGTTACCTTTCTATGACACTGAAGTGGTGTAATTCAATAAAATTACTTGTATATACAAAAGAATTAATCATGTTACCTCGAATGAAAATGGGAGACGGGACCAGGGTTCGAAGCCGGGACCTTGAGCTCAGCGCGCTCATGCGCCTACTGACTGCGCCATCCCGTTCGCCTCTCGGGCCCGTCTACCATTCTCATTCAACTTGTGAAACCCAGAGACCTCTGAGATGGTCTCGTAGAGACTAAACTCCTCATCTGAGGCGAATCCCTGAGGAAGTACTTTATTTGGGTAGTATTTTTCCATTTCTGGTTCACAAACATAGAAATTTCTTAGATTGCGGTGAACCTCACCGCCAGGTTTCATTCGACGTAACATGATTAATCTGTTACCTGGCGGTGAGGTTCACCGCAATCTAAGAAATTTCTATGTTTGTGAACACAAAAGAATGTTTCATACACAATAAGGTGTGAGGAATTTCTATACGTAAAGCTGAATTGTCTATTTGCAGTGTGTTAGTTAAATTGGTTTTTCGAACATTTAAGCATTTCAGCGTGCAAATTAGGTTTGAATAATGTCGATGTTAACTTAATTATCAATTTTGTTGGTAACAACTTTCTATTTGCGTATAAAAAGAGTCGAGAAACCATAAAGAGCAAACTAATTCAAGTTGACAAGGTATACCCCAATAATATTTTTTTATTTCATGTATATGAAATTCTGGTTATCAGAATTGCTCTTCTTCCTCGTCACATGATTTGAGTGAAAGATAGGAAAGGAGAGGTTGTCAGAGAATCTAGGGTACCGAACAGACATTGGTCTGGAATAAACTAGAGAAACTCGAGCCGAAAACCTCACCTAGTTCGATAATCATTATGTTTTTTCTTACTTTGTTAATCATTACGTAGATTGCTTTGTCCATTTAAAATATCTATTTTAACATTCTAAACATTTAAATATGTATTTAAGATACAACATTATACTGGTACTTAAGTATTCTTGAACCTTTCTTCGGAAGCTTCCAGCTTAAGATATTGCCAATCTTCAAATAACATACGGCCTCTGAATAATTGTATTAACTTATTTACCTATGGTTTCCGTACTTACTTACCTATTTCAGATTTTAATTTACAGTTAAAACAGTCATAAATTAAACTACATTCTTTGTAAGTTCCATGTTGATGTTTTCGAGAGATTAGGGGAAATTGAAAGATGCAAGTAAGTAGGCTAAATGTATTTTAATTGTTTACTGAAGAATATTGATTTAAAATACGAGATCACATTTTGGCGTACTCAGTAAGTATTTCTACTCAGTATCATAGGATTCTTATGCAAGAGAGATCAGACCAGATGTCAAAACAAAAGACAAAATTTTATTCTCAATAGATGACACCACAATGTCGCGGTTGTCGGTAAACGCTTAGCTTTTGAATGGCACGCATGTAGGTCAACATGGAAACAATATTTTATTAATCTGAAGTTTGTTGATATTCCTGCGTAAATCTAAACAAAAACTGTAATTTTTTTCAAATTTCAACCTCAATAAGCGCATATCTTGTATTTTACGATTTTATACACAATCTGAAATAATGTTGAAAAAGGCGAACAGGGCACACACACAGGTTTTCTTGACCCCAATAAAACATTGACTACACTACCCTCTTCATTATCCTTGCTTGTACTGTGAAAATAGAGAGCTAAAAAGGGCGATCACATGGATCGATTTTTTAATATCGCCGTGTCATGGAGAGAATGTATAATTTCTTCACCGCTATAATTTTCATCGGTCCGGGTCGTCCCATATTACTTTCATTGTTCTTGAGTAATTTTATTAACTTCTCTTTTCGTAATAAATACCAATTACTTCATTTCTCACTGTCAAACAACGCTCTCTATCGAGGATAACGTATTTCCGCGAGGGATTAAATGGAGAGCTGTCACCCACACTCCAACTTGGGCCACACAAGCTGCCGTTCGCATTGCTGGGAAACGAAACATTTTGTTAGTCAGTTTCAAATGCACTCTAGTTACTAAATTCGCCATTCCATGGATTTAGTTAAATTATAATATATCTTACACTTCGTTTCCTCCGCAGGTTTATTTAAAGTGCCCACAAGCAAACAAAGAGCTTTCTTCTTTTGCTCTGGGGACGTTACGAAAAGTAAATTTACAGCTGACGTGGAATAAAATTTGTTGGATATTTTTATGTGTTTCCCTGACAAAACTAGAAGGTCTATCGAAGGAAATGAAGCGGGATCATCAGTTGGTGATTTGTTTCCTCGGCAGTAAAGGGCAAGAGTATTGGGTTCTAGACACTAGGAGAGGAAAATACTTCTCTGGTAATGGGAATACATAGGAAGGACGCGTGTCGATTCGTCGTGTATAATGAGTCTTTTTCATTAGTAGGGAGAAATTATTACCTTATCTGAATAGTATTTTTTCCAATTGAGAGTATTCCGAAACTTACCACGCGTAGGATCTCGCAGAAGAAAATTAATTGTAAACTTAACTGAAATCTTGAATAATTCATCAATCAGAAAAATCGATTTCAATTATATTCAGTATTTAAAATGCTACTCTTATCATAAAAATGCTCCAATGGGATATTATAAATAACTCAAATTAGCATTAGTAAACGGAGATTAAGTGTCCATGGAACAGACTCCACCAAATAATGAAGTGAAAAAGGGCAGAAATTCTCATGAAATTCGGTACTGAGCAATTTAAGAATTAGCTTATCGTGATGTTTACTCGAAAGAATAAAATTATTTTTGTGTAGCATGTCCGTTGCGAAACAAGTTTTGAATAGAACTGGAAATTAACAAATTAGATAAATGTTCTTGAGAATAGGTCAAGTAAACAAGAACACTGTTTTCCACAATTCAACATATCGAAAATTTATATTATCATCACGTCTGTATAAATATAGTTATGTTCAGTTGCTGTGTGAGTTGTTGTTACGTACGTGTGGTGATATGAATGAAAAAAGATGTGAGTGGTGTTAATTAATTTTAAGACAGCCGTGATGATACAAATATAATTTTAAAACGTCGGCTTGTGACAAATAGTTGTTTATTTGACTTATTCCAATTTACCCAAAATTCGTTAATTTTGGGGTCGATAACATGGAAGATATTCAAACTAGAAATTAAGTTTACGGATGTAGACCGAGTCATAACTTAGGAGATGTCACCAGACGTTTCGCCCATGGTGACGAATTCTCAGTGTGATTCAGTAACTCTTAAACTTTCCCAACGTAATAGTGTTCATCATTTGCCACCACTCTTGGAATCTTCCGAATCCCCGCGCCTCTCCATCGCCGTGGCGGCGTGCGGTGAAATAAAGTCGTGATGACACCGTGTTGGAAGGGGGGTGCGGTAGGGTGAGGGAGAATAGTACGGTGGGCGACAGGCGGCGGGCCGATGTTGGCCGATGGAACGGGACGAGGTGGGGAAGGCGCGCTGCCCAGTGTCTTCTTGAGGCTCCCCGCACGCTCCACTCACATTCGTGAGTTCAAGCCAGCTGATTTTTTAACTAGACGAAAAATATACGGTCGCGTAACATTCAACCGGTGCGTTCTTGTCCTTCGTCCAAATTGGTTATTTGCCTCGGGAAGGTTACCTATAAAGAAACGAGTATTGTACAGCGAAATCTCCCGTTACAAGGAATAATTCATATATACAAAACAACGCTTTGGTGAAATAATTTTTTTCAGGAGTCAGATACTATAAAAATCATTCGCAAGAAATTGATTTAAACGTTTCACGCCTCTCTCTCTTAGTTCTTAAGAATTCTTTATATACGCGATCTTTATTTAGAACAACAGAGAAAGAGACGATAAAAATACCAGATAAAAATACTCCGATGCTCTTAATAGTTCATATGCTCTAAAACCTCCGTTGTGACTCATCATCTCGCGAGCAGGTAGTTATATGTCGACATCTCTATGACTCGTTAGGAAGATTTATAAAACCTTTTGCAGTCATTCCTTGGAAGAGATTATTCATCTGTATTTTTCAGCGTATTCTCCAAACAATAGTTAATTAATTAAGTTATCAGTATATGTAATGTTTAGATATTGACATATATTGTTAAAATTCTTTCTTTGTAGCCTCGATGAAATATTGCGAATAGTGATAATTGATTGCTTCTGCTTTCATAATATACGACCTGTTTAAGTAAATATTTTACGTCTACTGAAGAGGTCGTATATAAAATTAAAACATTCATCGATGGAACGCGTATTTAAAATAATGAAAAACAAACAATAAAAAATTGAAATGAGCCGTAGAACAAATCATGGAGCCATTCATATTGGAAAATAACTGAAATAAATAGTTTTCTACTCTTTATTGATTTCAATGTACAACACGTGGAAAAATTATAATAAAACTGTACACAGTATAGAGCATAACAAAACGGATTTACTAGATAAAAAAACAATCTTCTTTTGAGGGGTTGCAAAAATATGTATAACGTTTCATTAATTTTAACAAAACTGTTTTGTAGTCGGTAGGTTACAACTGCGATAGAAACTGGTGTAAAAAACAGAAGGAAACGATTGATTTGAACGCACTCATCGTAAGTGTCGAGCGTTGACACTCGTGCGCCCTGGGAACGAGATGCGAGCAGTGGAAGTCGTATCGATAGGAAAGCGTGTAGAATCATGCGCAGTGCTTGCTAGGAAGGAATCTTATCTCCCTCGTAACGTCTCGGAACGATTGAATGCTGCGCGAGGCCCGATACATGTTAACTCCGATTTGTTTGTCTGTCCAGGACCCGCGTATCTTATCGGACTCCTCTGCGATTGTAATAGCAATCGGGCTACGACTCCTTAATCTTCTCTACCTACAGGCCGATGCGCCCGTAAACGAGATATTCAAGGACTCAGGACGGAACTAAAGCATTCGAAAGTTTTTTCCACCTAGACGCTAAACCGAAGGAATTCCTATCTACAAAACTCAAATGACTCCTATTATCAAGCGATCACTTTTATACCACTGTAAACTTGAGGTCAACACCTCATCAAAGATGTCCGACACGCATAACGTGAAGTACGTGTCGCCCTTCTGTGTGGAGTTGGAATATTTGGACGTTTTTCGGATGAGTAGATTCATTCTCTTTCCAGTAAAACATACATTTGAGATAAGAGTTCCTCGTATTGTTATAAACGTTTGAGAAGTTAAAAGTGTAGAGTGTTTATAATAACAAAACTCTTTCACATTATCCTCGCATATTTATTATATATTTGTTTGTTCACCATCTCTTACCCAGTACCGAACATAGTCAACCTGGGATTAACTTTACTTTTTTAATGTATTTTCTTGATTCTCCATTCTTTCTTATTTTTTTCTAACACAACATGCACACTAACATTCAGTTCAAACTAATTTGAATAATTGTTTTCAAAACATTTTTGCAATCGTCACTACTTTCTTTACTCGTTGGATGTTCGTTCCAATTATTGGGGGATACGCTATCATATTTTATATTTAAACTTTCACTTGCGGAGCTGAAATTTAGTATGTTTTCATTTATTTAAAAATATGTACATGTGCGAATATGGGTACATGCACGTGTACGTATATAGGTAAATATGTAAACAAGATTTATTTGGGTATGTTGGTATGTATGCATATGTTATTTGCCCTGCAGATAAGTATGTGTTCTTTCTATGAATTTATTTGATTCTGCCGCCGAATTTTTTTCTGTTCTGTTACAGGTTTCCAGTTACCTACCAGATTCTTTTTATGCTTAGCGCGTTTGCCCTAACCGTTGGTTTTCCGTGGTTCCCAACGGTGCTCAATGAACGAAACAGACACTTAAGTAATATAACAATAGCTGAGATTAAAAATTAAAATTATATTTGAAAAATAGCCATGACGGTAAAAACATTTCTTACTATAACTTATTAACACTTGTTAATTTCTTTTTCCGCTACTGATATCATTTACCTACCAAATAATCGAAATATTTTAATACCTCTAATTTTAGTTACGTTTCAGTTCATTGAGAGTGGATACTAGGGTATAGTATGCACAGCCCACGGTACATTTTAGGGCCTCTGTAAGGCGCACGGGTATTAAGCCCCGCCATATATATTGTATATATTATTTTTGTTAAAATAAAACCCTTTTGAATTGAACTGAAAATATATATTATTATTATGTCTATTATGTTTTCCATCTGCCACCGAGCATTGCTCACTTGCAGATTAATAAATTATTATTAGGATTCAAACATTGTAAACACCTTTGCTGGACACTCGAATTTCTGAACTTTAAGATGGACGATGAACTCGATACGTATATATCATACGCTTATTGAGCGTTGCACACTAACGATCCGTCCTCGCAGCGTCCGAAGTCACAATACTAAGGCTCTGTTAGGCGCACGGGTATTAAGCCCGCCATATATATTGTATATTTTTTGTTGTTGTTAAAATATAGCCCAATTGAACTGAATTGAATTGAAATTGGATATGAAGTATATTGAACTGAGAAAAATACTACGTCGCGTGCTGGTGTATTTTTGACGTAAGAGAGGAATAATACAGCATTCATGGAACTATTCTGATTCAACTATTCTCACGTATGTCAACCGACGAGTTCGTTTGCGAACACATTAAGATAAGAATGGTATTTGCTTTACGCTCCGTTTCACTCACATTTCCATCCTCGCATTTTCAAGTACCAACAGACTATCATTTTTCAAAAGTGCGTCATAGAAGAACTCACTAGTTACTTCGAAGGATATTATGCGAGCAATGTCAGTAATTGAATTTGAAACAGAACAAAGCTCTTTTATACTTTACTTTCTTTGTTATCACTAATGAGGAATAATCATCTCAACCCTATTACCTGACGTCGAATGTTACATATGAGAATACAAGAACTCAACGTGCCAATAACCTCTAGAAGAAAACATCTGTTAGTTATATAGGTTCGTGAATCATTCTGCAAAATCGTAAAAAAAAACTATTTTGAAACTCATGCCATCATTTGAAGTCTAATATTTGTTGATGAAAATGTCCACAAAACCGTTTTGTTATTTATAACCGTTACATTTTACTAACTTAAATTTGGTTATGTGTGTTACTTGTAACGCGATTTTGAGTTATTCAAATAAAATATTATTCATTGACTGTGGACTGCATCGATGTGCATTTCAAACACCTTGCCGGCTGCTTCTCGCATACAAGTCAGATGTATTTCTCATTCCACGTTTCTCAAGTAACGCAAGTAGTTTTCAAAACAGAAGAACGGTTAAAATGGTGATTTTTGTGATTTTGACCATACGTCAACTTATTGAAGAGTATTCGCTTATATTTCGCATCACATCGCTCGCACGCCTACTAAATAAATGTTAAAAATTTGTATATTTCACCACAAAATATTAATGTTGGGATAAGGTTTCTATGTATTAGTTTCTATCTCCAGTTAATTAATTTGTGTGATACTGAGAGGGTGTGTAGAATGCACATGTATTAGTGGTGATCCGGAGAATAAATAGGGTAAAGATATACGATAATACTAAAGAAGATACTTAAAGTATCGAAATTTTGTCATGTATATAAGTAGTTTCATTAAAGACATATACGAAAAATCAGTATATGAATACTGAGGTCGAACACAAGATGGAAACATACATTGAGTAAGGGTTACATATATGTCCGAGTTAAAATATAATGATAGTACACAGCAGAGTGGAAATATGATATGAGATCCGGTGTAGAGTACGAAACAAATTGGCTTTATTCCCCAGCCAATCCTCCTGCGAGCTCTCCTTATCCGCGCTCACCGACCTCAACTGCTTCCTACTACGCCATCACGTCGTGCTTCCTGGCGGTGGGTGGGCTGGAACCCGCAACCCGCATCGCGAGGCTGCACGGCGGTCGTGCAGGCGCAACGTGCGCGCAGTATTTCGCAGTCGCTCCGTGTCACGCGTCTGACGGGCGCGTCGCGGGGCGACAAGTGACTGCAGGCGTCTCGCACCCGCGACGGCCGTCGTTGTTGCCGCCACTGCCACCGCCGTGGGCTCGTGCGGCCTGAGGGGCCCGCGCCGCCGCCGCCGCTGGTCAGCGGGGTGAGTGACCGACCGGCCAGCCGGCCCGCCGACCGGCATTCCTGTCGGGTGTGGTGCGCACCCACCGGGTCAGGGGAAGGTCGGGGATGCTCCGAGAAATTAACAGCTAGTCCGGCGCCCGCCCGGCCGCGTGAGAGCGGCCGCTGTCCAGAGAAAGAGATCCGGCGGGCATCGCGCCGCCGCCGCCGCCGCCACCGCCACCACCGCGCGCGTCGCTCTCGTGGGACCGCGTATGCTCGCACCGCCCCCTCCACCGCACGCGATTCCCAGCGAGCGTCGGCGCAGTGGCTTTAAGACATCGATTCCAGCATGGCCCACTTTGAGAGACGATCTGGAGTCAAGGCCAAAGTGCAAGTGCACTGTGGCGAATACGCCCCTCCACCCGTTCACCCTTCTTGGACGGCGTGAACGATATTTACGACACTTGTGACAAATCGAGACAGCCAATTTCCACGATCTTGATATCTCCAGTTCGTACGACTGCGGAAAACTCTCGTTTCTTTATACCCTATTATCTCTTCAGTCCTCCCAATCTAATGTGATCGACTATGAAGCCGTCGTAGAGGAAGAGGACGTGGAATGGAGTTTCAGCTGCCCACGAGCACCCGTCCGTTCTTTGTCTCCTCCCAGTTCTTCAACGCGAGACTCGGGAACTTGGATCGCCGGCATCGAAGGAGAGCGCGTCGACTGTAACAAGTTGAGAGACGGAGCGCACAATCAGCATGACCTCGTCGCGCAAAATGGTCGCTATCCTCTATTTTCATGGACTCTACGCGGAAACGCTAGTCTTTGGGAGAACATCTTTGGAATTTTATGAGATTGGATGTCGCGAGAAAATACTCAAGGACCATAAAAGTTTCTTCATTTGAACATTTCATTCGTTGTACGAGAATTGTTGAAACTGTTGTCGTTTCTTCCGTTTTTTTATTTACAGTTGTATGCATCCATGTATTTAATCAATTTATTGAACTGCATCGAACATTTAACGAGAATAGAGACATCTAAAACGTCTCTCAATTGTCTCTGAAGAAAAAACTTTGAAGAACATTCGTGTGACCTGAAGGAAGAAAGCGATTGGGCCTACGTAATACTAGGTTTGTTCACTTCAACTTCCATTACCAAATTTGGAAAATAGTAACTATATAATATAAAATTATATATGTCTAAAACTGTAAATAATTGAATAAAGTACGTCAAAACGTGGTAATTATATCAATGCATTTCTCACATTCAGTAAATATTTAGTATAATTTTGAAAAAAAAAATAACAGGTCGTCAACAACAATGTCTTGTAATACGTCATTTTACATTTGTTGTAATACGTCATTTTACATTTGTTGTAATACGTCATTTTTTCAGTTCCATGTAACAAGTTCCTCCATCGTAATTTGATATTGGTAAAATAAAGAAAATTCTTTAGGTAATATATATGCCACTCAGGCAACAACTGCGTGTTGTAAGTAGAGTGAAAAGAAAACGCAACACCCGTGAAACATTGAAACAAACATACCATAAATCAGCACACTGATACAAAAAAATTTCCTAGGATTTGTGACATTATTTTTGATATTTAATTATTCAAATTTATCTCGATAATTATTGGTTTTATTTTCATCTTATTGGTATCATTTTGTTTTCAATAAATTTTAATGATAACTAGCCATTCACATTGTCGTTTTTTTCGACGTTGTTCTGTCCAATTGTTTGGCTAGTTTTGCTTGTTCTTTGCACTCCTAAGTATAAGTTCTTTGCCATCCGTGTGTTTAACGCTCGGCCCTACGCCATTATGCATATGATGTGAGAACCGGTCACCCGTTTCGTAATGTATTTGTAATTATACTCCTGATGATTATAACAAACGCTATGAAACCGTGCAATTTGTGATTGTGTTGTCAAAAGTTGATCGTCAAATTAACATTTTGTGAATGAAATGATTATTTTGGCCGAAATAAAATTTATTGAATTATTGTAGTACTTGACCGTGGTGTCTCGTGTTAATTTCTCGTGTTTTCTTCTAATGACTTAGTCGGAGACAAGAGATACTAAAGAACTAGGAATGGATGAAATATGTTAATTGTACTTTTTAAATTAATTATTACAGCGAATAAATCAATTAATTGAAATAAATTACCGGTATTACGATCGTTTCCAGTGTGTAAAGGGAATTCATTTAAAATAAATGTTGTTCGAATGGATACTCACTGCTCGTAAGAATTTCGCATAGCAAACATGCAACTTTTTCAAATGCATGGTTACTTCGGTGTATTGGGGGCAAACACCAGAATACTACATTACTCAGCTCGCCAGTCATCACGAGTTCCGTTTCTCTCTTTGCCTTGTCGTATAGTGCGAGAGAGAGAGATTTGGCTGGTATAAGCAAAGAAGAAACATTCCCAAAGAAAACCGTAGAAAGGAGAGAAATTTGTTTAGAAGGTAGAATAAACTTCATGATCAGTTATTGCTACTAATATCTTTAAATTGTATTTAAATATCGTACTTCAGAAGAATGGTCAAGCTATGATCTAATAACTGAGTCTACTGTATTCTAGACGAAGTAACATGTTAATTTGTAGCTAAATATTATCGTTTTCTGCCCGTGGAAGGTTGAAAAAAACACCAGAAGATGATTTAAACAGAACGAGCAGAAAATGATCTAAATGACTAATATCAGTTGAATGATTACATTTGGATAACAATATATATATATACCAATTAACGTACACCTCTTTTTGTTGCAACCATGATGTACTAGTAGGATTTTCTTCATATCTCCAAAGTGTTCGAATATCCTAACAAGATACAAAACATCAATATATCTTCTCGATCTGTAGGTACACGGAAGAAATATATAACAAATACTCTTTTCCCTCATTCATTATATTTTGGGAAATTTAGGTACACTTGGGGGTGCCTCACATTAATGCTTTGATAAAATTTTCGACAGGCCGAATATTCTCCTTAATTGCTACATTGATTCTTTTCTTTTAAAGGGGAAATAGCGTTCAACACACGAGCGACGTAACAGACACGACTTGTAACTTTATTTACAATAAACAGTATCTATGCTCTCACTGAGGCAATTCTCTGAAGAGACAAATTTGCTAACTACAATGAGAGTTAACAAACTGCTATACATTTTTTCAAAACAAAGTTTGGACGAATGAACGATTGTAAAGTTTGAAGGTATTGATGTAAATTTAGAGACAATCTTGAAAACAATCTTCAGTTTCAATAATAACTCTGTGTCTTCGTTATACTCAATTTATTACATTTTTACGAACGATTTTAATGTTATTTAAAAATAACAGGATGTGTTTTAGATAAAACTACAAGTCTTAATTGCAGTACATCACAGAAAAATGTATCATTTTTGTTAATTGAACTGAAGAACTTCAAATATTCGGCAATTGCAATCAAATTGTTTAAAGTATATTTTACACTTCAGTGCGTCGATTCACAAAAATTTCTTGACATCTTTTGTTAAAAGCCGAGAGTACCAAGCAAGTGACATGTTTAGGAAAATGTCAATTTGTGAATAATGCTACTAAATCAGTGCCAAATTATCAATTTTCCGTGGGAGTTTAAATATGATGGGCCTCTAGATAAGCTGCAGCCGAAAAGATCATAGCAAGTGGGAAAAGTCATGGTGTGACTTAAGAAGGCTCCTTTTTTTGTTTACTGCGTATCTTCTCCTTGAGTTATCTCACATATAGGAAATAGAAGTCGTTACTCATCATACAAAATAACTCATGAATCCAAACATATTGAATTTTTTTTTGTATATATACAGCCTTTATAAATGAAAAGAATTAATATTGTGTAAATTATAATACGTCTATTTCTTAAATTTAGTCTTGTTAAATAAATTATACGACCTAAAGATGGACTGTACATGTAATATTCATAATGATAGTTCCTCAGCTCACAACGTTTCAATCCTTGGTTTGGACCTTCGTGGGGAGTAACAAATATTACGCGTAGCAACATAACTAAGAATGTGAAATTAACGTGATCATAACAACAGAACATGAAAAATAGTCCAATTATTATATTAATGTAGCATTCCATGCTCAATCCTCATGTTGTTTAAAAACATTCATCCACTTAACTGGACTGATAGATTTTAATTTTACTATTTACGGCCATTGTTTCTTTTACCAAGCGCAAAAATCACCTTCAGAAGCCATCATTTATACAAAAAATGTGTTAAACTCAAATGATCTCGAAGGGTCATATGAAACCCCAAGGCTCACCCGAGGGCTGCTCGTGAAACTAATAAAAACTAACTAAACCTGATTGAATATTTCATACTTATAGTAAACGCATGAAAAATATTCATCTAAATTAACGAATGAAAAATATTAAATATGAAATGTATCAAATTTGTATCCCATGTAAAAATGATGTGTATCTATGAAAACCTTTGATTACGTAAATAATTGCAAAGTTGATTATACACAAATAAAAACTGGGACATTGCAATCATGTGAACCCGACGATCGTCTAATTACATCTACAGTAACAGACATCTGGATGATCGAGCTTAGCGCGGACGGCAATGCTGTATAATTAACACAGAATTAACTCATGGTTCTTAGATAATGTAGACGAATGTTTAAAATAGAAAAATTGTATTATTCGGTTTATCATAATTTCCACAATGAATTCAATAAATAAAATTTCCACAGCGGGATAAGAACCGTTCATCCAATGATTGCTTACAGCGCAATCTAGGAGACAACTTTTAAATAATGCGCTCACAATAGAGAATTTCATAATAAGATTATTGCTAAACACAGGAAGAACCAGTTAACATTCATGAGAACGTTCATATTTTTTTCAATCGTGTTTTAATAGATACCCTCTTTTATACTCGTTTATATTAAAATCATCCCCATAACATATTATTACATCTCTATAAAACAGTAAATGGTGATTTTGTTGTAAATAAGATTTAATTTTCTTATTTATTAATTTGTCACTTATCTTCACTATTTAAGTCACCATTTAGTGAAAGAGGCCAGAACCTCGCCGTAAATCAATAAATAAATAAAATTATTTAGAGATTTCTTTTATCTTCAACAAAAATTTAGCAACTACTCGCAGTAAGCAACAACATAATCTTGGGGTATCAAATTTCAAATACTCGTTTATCGGCCAGTTTCAATTTGTACTTGACCCAATATACGCTTTGCTTCTGTTACAGGAAACATTGTAAGATCTTGTGTGTTCCTCTATTATCGTAATTTGAAGTCATGGAATCGATTTACGATGGGAGATGGAAGTGAATACATGCTACGTGTTCGTGGAAAATGAGTTTAACAACCTTAACAGTGAACAGATTTGGTCAAGAACCAAGACGACTTTCAATTTTCGAAAGCTATTTCCAATTTTATTACTCCAATAATTAAAATTAATATTAAATCATACAAATTAAGAAAACTTATAACATCATGGAATTCGATGTTGTTGTTTCTTTCAATTTTCCAATTTACTTCAGAAAAATTTGTTCAGAAACTTGGTGGAATCAGGCGCATACGCATGCACACATCCTGGAAACCACATAGTGAAGGTCATACCTATGTCACACTAACATGTGCACATCTTTACTAATAAACGTGAACTCTATGGAATGTTTGTGATATCAAAACTGAGAAAAGTACTCGATGAATTGATCTATAATTTTGAAGGTTTATTTGAAATATTGTTGAAAGTGCCAAGCGAAGTATGGTTAATACAAATGGAACACAAAAGGAAAAATCAAAAAAGTTGGATTGCTTTCCAGTAAACGTTGAACTTTACTCCACAACTGCTGACTAGGAAGTTTAATGATGTGTCCGCTAGAGATCAATAGAGATGAGTCGGTGCTAGAGTACCTATAACTAGAGTAACGCGGAAGTGCCTGCTGACCTGTCGACACTTCTGATTGGTGCCGCCATTTTGTGCCTCTTTTTTTCGCGCCAATTACGAAGTTCTGACGCTCCTAAGGCAACGCCACCTAGACTACAGATCCATAGAACTCACAAATTTGATACACAACGTGTTAAGACTCTACGTGCATAGCAACAGTATGAAGTACATAGCAACTATTGTGTATCATTTATCAAATATGGAATATATTGCTAATATTATAACCATCGTGAAAAAGCAATTCAAAATACATCTAATTATGAATATATGTTTATTTAGATAAAACTATATTATATGGAACCCAATAATCGTAATATCAAGTTTTTACGCAAAGCAAGTTTACTCTTTTGTTTTTTCTAATATATCAAGTGTCGAGCATTAGCGCATTTACTATTTGCAAAGTCTCGCTTCAAAGTAGTATTCTTTGTGTATGATATTCAGAATGCCGATATGCGCGATTAGGTGGTTAAAGAATTTTCCTGGTCAATCCGCAGTATGTCGCTTTCCAAAAGATGTTGAAAGGAAAAGGAAATGGATAGAGTTTGTCAACAAACCAGGCTGAGAACCCGGGAAATATGCAGTATT